>JBAJNP010004753.1:0-32024 GCA_036877545.1 Yasuhikotakia modesta | reverse complement strand
TTTATTCTATTGCACATATTGCATATTGGAAATTGTAACAAGTCATCCATGTCCAGGTATTCCATCTATGCCCAAGTGTCGCATAGTATGCATACTAGTAAACATACCTTATATAAACCATATGGTGGGAGTAGTATGGTCAAATTTTTTGGAACACAGCAGTTATGCGCTTCTATGCTGAGATTTTAGGTTTTGTGCTGGCGCAGCAAGTGAGGGACTAGATCTTATGATGAGACACACACACACACACACACTTAAAGTGCCATTCACACGAGAAGTGGCACATTACACTTGAATTTGCAAATGAGATTCTTCCCAGTGAATATAAGCCTGATTCACTCCTCCCACACACTGCGGAGTAATTTCTCTCTCATGGCTGTAATCAGGGTGGGGGGCGGGTGGGTGGCAGAGACGTCCCCCTCCCTCCACACAGATGTCTCTACACCCCCCTCGAGACAGAAACGCCCCCCTGAGACCGCTGCAGGGATGCGGATGCTCACAGTACAGGCCGTTTATCAAAACGGCTTCAGTGGGCCACGTCCCGCCGAGACGCGCTTCAGGCATCGAAGACACATCTGTGTTAAAGACACTCATATACGCGTGCATACACATCCACATGGGGTTATAATTGGATTTTATTGCAGGGATCTGACACACTTACAGTGGAGTGTGATGTGGACTCGCTCCGCCGTGACAGCATTGTGACTGCAATGGGAAGTGGAGGCTTTTGTCTGTTTTTTGTTCAGGCAGCCACTACACAGAAGAAAGCGCTTATAAAAGCATGCGTGTGCTTGAAGAAATGATAAATATATCCACAGAGATTAAGGGATTGCAGAGGAATCCAGCTGGGCTCAGATAAAAATGTTTTGTTAGCAAATATTTAGAGATATTAATAACGATTCATAATATTGATAATATAGATTGTGAAAAGCAGTGCTTTATTTTTTCTGTAACTGTTTTGACAGGTCTTGGCTCGTTCTGTGCGGTTATGTTGGTGGTGTCCACATTGCTATATCATAAGTAAGATTAATGTTGTACTTTTGACGCTATAGGACCTGGGTTTTAAAACAGCGCAGAGTGACGGCCCAGAGAGATTCTTAGATCTTACTCCTAACTGCAGATTCACAGAAGTCATTATGGTGTGAAAAATCTAACAGTCACAACGAATCTAATCGCATTTTAACACTCATTAAGTATTTTACTCGTGCAATCTTAAGGAGTGTCACGTCTTAATCAGAAACATGCTGATGATGATGCGTCGGGGCGCAAGTAATGCAACATATTTACGGTGCATTTCATTAATAACTGCAGAGGGGGGTTCCAATTTGCGCTGATGATGCGAACGGCACGCGACAGCAACAAATTCCATCATGGCGATTCACGAGTGGCTACAAGCTGGGATGTACGCACATGCTTTTGCTTTCTGCACAGGCAATTAAAATCTTTACACGCTGTGGGTACCGCGGAGGAACAATTACAGAGAGATTTAAATTCCAAGATCTTTCGATATGTGAAAATGGTCCAGATTTTGTGGCATCCCTTTGTCAAATCAACTGAAGTAGATTCATTAGAACCAGTTAATTTTGTTCCAGATTGCATCGGTTCTGAAATGGATGTTATGACGTTCTCTGAAACCTGAGTTCTAAATAGCCTAATGGAACAATTTTCTCTCTTTGCTACTGATAGTTTCTCCTTTTTTAAATGGTTGAACATTATTTACCCCACTAATTTCTCCTAAATGTTAATTTTACTGGCTGATATCACTCTGAAGTAAAAATGAGTAAATTATAAGTGGAAAGTTTATTTTAGTCTCATAATTGTAAAACTTATTTTTAAGCAGTTTTTTTGTTTTAACTAAATTACTTATTCTAAAAAAATGTCTCCAGTTTCCAGGCAACATAATAAAATTATATTGGAAAAAAGTAAAATGAAATTTTGTGCAGTGGGAGCATGTTACGACATTCACCAGTAGCAGAACACAATCAAGGCCGTTGTTCTTATGAATAGTGGAACCCTGTTTCACAGAATTAATCCAAACCTCCAGACGCAGACCAGCGCAGGGAGTTTATTGATCTAGTGAAGGCATGTATGCAGAGGGCTGTCGGCTACAGACCTTGAGAGGAGGTTTATAGGAGGGGAAACTCATCTTTCCTCTCTGTGTGTTCGTGTGAGGGGCTGACTGAAGGTCAGGTGTTTTGATTGCCCCCTGAAACAGGCCCTGACAGCTGAATGGGGGTTTGATATGGGCTTTGGGTGAGAATTCATGGTGTGCCTATATGGTGAAGCTGAACTCTAAGCACCCTGAGGAATGATATATAGTCTGGCCCATACTTGATTAGTGGAAGCGTGTATCACTGTTAAAACATGAACTCCCTGTCTCCTCACATGATCTCTGTGTGGTATTTTAATAGCCCCCACCGGGGCGGATATCTAATCACGTTCCCATTTTTCTGGAACATTGTCATGGACACCATAAGCTCCCCTTTGTACTGTCCGTGTGTCCACGAGGGCCACGGATGTATTTCCTTCTGGATAATTCAGAAACTGAATTAGCCTGTGAGGGGAAATAAGTTTAGCTAAATCCTAATAGCCCTCAGGGAGATGAGAAAATGACTTGGCCATATTCATAAAATTTAAGAGCTCTGTCTGTGTGAGGCGGGAAAGACTGGCCTCCCCGGGGGCCGTGGACAGCCCCTGAGGTTGTTTAATTAGGGGAAATCATTGCCCAACAGAGCGAGCCGGAAGACTTAACTTACTGGTTTAAAGCATGATAGCTTCAGCAGAGGTGTTTCAGAGCTCCTTACATTTTGAACTCTGGTCTGTTTGACATCACGGTTCAATTCTATTGGTTGGCGGAAAAATACATTTATTGCACCAAAAAATCCATATCTAAAGTTTGAAATTGTAGCAGTGCGGTTGGGTTCATATAATATAATCTACATGTTTGCAGTCACACTATTTGTAAAGTCTGGTGTATTTTTATTGCTGTCTTTTGTCTTTGATCAATTCTTTCTCTTGTAGTTCAGCCACGTCCCTAGGGTGGCAAATGTGAAGAGAAGAACAATTCAATAAGTGACAAAGTTTTATAAAGCTTTTCACAGTACACATGCTTTAAAATCAGGGGGAAACCCATGACTGCAGTTAGCGCCATTGACAGGCTAGAACATAATGATTAATAATTTACTTACAAAAGGGTCTGGGCTCCCCAGGCTTGGATGGAGAACAGGTAACAGCACTGAAATGGCAACAGGTGCAGCGACACAAACAGGCCAGTGTAGCCCAGTTTTTAGGAGCAATGCCTCTCCACTAATCCCACCGAGCAGAGATGTCAGGGGGTCACGTGAGCCCCCATCCATCAGGGAGAAGTGTAGGACTCCCTCTTAGCTAACAGGAGACGTTCTCAGAACATTGGCTAACTTTCTCTTAAAGTTCTATAAAGGTTATTAAAACATTCTTTAAGTAACGTTAGAACTTTTTAATGTTATATATCAAAAATGCATTTTTAAGAAATTATAAATAAGTGTTGTAATGTTTAAATGTTTCAGAATTAAGAATCAGTTGAACAGCGTTCTGATATAACATTAATGAAACGTTTTCAGTTTTGAATGTACCTAGAACTTTTTTGGTAAAGTTTTTGTTACTTTGTAGAAATGTTAGCGAATGTTTATACGAACTAAAATTGTTAGCCTGGATGCCATTTTCAGACATGTTATGCAAACAAACGTAGGATGTAGAACCCTGTTGAATTGTATATACATCATGAGATGAGATACTGAAGTCATGCTGTAATGCTTTCATTAGCATAGCAGAGTGGAGATGCCCAACAAGTTATTGCTCATCGTAGCACAAACAGAGAAATCCAATCACTCATTGGCCATGTTAAGAATAAAGCGTGTGTGTTTTTTGTGTGTGTGACTACCAACACACATGTATTTTTGCGATTGGAACAGCAGGACTCTGAAGTAACAATGAGTCACAATAAACCCTCTAGCGTTGTGAATATTTATGTTTTGATTATAGTTCAATGAATGGCGGCACTCTGAGGCTCACAGAATGATGAATCGATTTTTTTGTTGTGTGGAAAAATTCTCCCTCTGTAGTCTCCCGATCAATGATGATGAATTATGCTGTTGTTTTAAAGCGTACACACTTGTAATGACTCATAATGAGTGTACTGTTGGCGTAAAGTATCGAGACGAATATTAGCTTTTGGTACAGGCATCTGTTTGGGCACAGCTGTAAAAGGTCTTTGAATCCAGTTGGAGTTGGAGTATATCTCCAGTCTAGTCATTATCGTCTGGGTCTTGCTGCGGGGGCATTGGGAAGATTTGCAGTTTGTACCCCGAGAGGAAAAATCCATGATATCCCATTAAGTCGCCTGTTTCCTGAGACAAAACACTTTCTTAACTCCACACTGCGCTGTGTTTAGACTCTGATCTTTCATGCCTTTAGTAAGATGTCTATGGCCCGTACAGACAGACTGACGTAAATGAATTGATCTTTAAAAGGAGCAGAAATTCTTACTCCTGAACTGAGGTAGCAAGACCTTAGAGTGTTAAGGGTTAATGTTATGTTTTGTATTGGCTGTGTTAAGTAGCATTTTAATGAACTGTATTGTCTTCACCTTAGTGTCACAAGCTCAGTCTCGTCCGGGCAGCCGCCTCATGTCTTGTTATATTATGGAAAGCTGTATTAAATTGCTTGTCTGTTGACCTCCACCTTTCAGCCGTGTGGAGGAATGAAAGGCTAATTACATAAGAGAGAAGAGCTACGTGTGGAGTAAATACACTAGCTGTAGTTCAATCTGACTGCAAGATCAGTTTTTGCTCTTAGGGGTGGGTGAACATTTATAGGTTGTAAGAACATTTTCCTAACGTTTCCTTTAAGTTATCAAAAGATTAAAATGTTATTTTTAAGATGTTGTATTAATGTTATTGCTTGGTTTTAAGAACATTATTTAAACCTTTGTAATGTTTTCAATATTTTAAAAGGTGCCAATGACATCTTAAAAATAACATTTAAAAAAATATGTAATGTTAAAAAAACGCTCTACTATAAATATTTTAGGACCTTTTGATATAGATAAGGAGATGAGTTGTCCTATCCAGAAACAGGAGTTTTGGACCACACGGATTAGAAGAATAAATGAATTGTACATCAACGTTACCATTTCCTCCTTTTTATTCAACACCCTCCAGCCTCTTCCCAAATTCTCAGCTTTATCCTGGCCTGATACTTTTGTGTATTCATCAGTTTCAAAGGCAAATCCTGTAGCAGCCTGGATTAGGAGCTAAAAGTCAGTCAGGCTGTTGTTATAATTGTGAGGGTGTTAAAAGAGAGGGAATTTTCTGACACTCTACAATTGAAATCTTCTTTATCTGACACGTTTTTAAGCAAACGGGGTGATTATGTTTGTTTGGAGAATGAAATTTCACACAACCTGTGCTTTTTCATCTTTAGATAACAGTGTTTGCTTTCCTTAACAACCCAAAGATCAGTCAGTCTGCCTGAGAAACGTATTTAATCTGCTGGTAAATTAGAGGTAATTGGGTCACTTTGCTACTTTAGACCAAGCTAGTTTAATCTATGATTAGCTTTTCCTAATCTTGATCTGGAAGTTACTAGCATGAAAGATCTTAATGGTTTTCCAATATAGATAAGGAAAGCCGCCAGATCTGAGCTTTCTCCCTGTGTATCGTGTCTTTAGCATAAATTTATAACAACTGGGGGAAGACGGAATAAAGAGGTTTAGATAACGGCGCATGATAAAGTCTTCTATAAAACATCCCAGTTTTTCAGCTGTCGCCAGTGAATCTGCGGCTAAATAGATCTCATGACTATTTGTGGATATCTGTTGGTACAGCTGTACACCAGGGATGAAGCACTTATCCCACATTTATTTTCCCTCTGTGTGATCCAAGATGTGAGGATCTTAAAGCAGGGCACACCCAGCTCACAGAGAACATTCTCAGAACGTCGGCTAACGTTCTCCAAAAGTTGTCTAGTTAAAAAGTGGTCTTGCAGTAATGTTAGTAGATCTTGATGTAAATTTGTACTTTTTTAACTTTATATATCATGTATCAGAAACATTATTCTGAAGTAGTTTGTGGAATGTTCTAAAACCTTTACAGAATTGACCTAGTTAATATTTTGAAAAACGTTCTTATAACCAAACAATACTTTTAATACAAGATCTGAAAACTTTACAGTTTGAATGTTCCTTGAACTTTCAACATAACATTAATGTTTTTGTTGAGGAACGTTAGGAAAACAGTCTGAAAATGTAACAGCCTCTCATAATGTCATATCATATCATAATGTCAATGTCTAAATTCTGTCATAATGTACTCAACCTCATCCGGTTGTTTCATACCTGCATGAAAAAATTTAGGATTGAGTCCTCCAGGCTTGAATGTATGTCCTCTAAACATGAATTTTCTCCTATGCTCCTATGCTCCATCATCTTTCATTTAATGTATTAAAGCAGCTCGGCTTCTAGGTAATATAGCCTTTGTGTTCCACACAAGAACAAAATGATGGTTTGAAACAACGTGAAGATTAGTGAATGACAGCCGTGAGTGCATGATGACAGATATTATGCTCAAATTATCCATCATCTCATTTGCTCTCAGACCTGCAGCTGAAAAACAGAAGCATTCGCTCACCTTTTCAGAGTGAACAAGTGTTCTGTGTCAAGTGCACTAGCTGGAACCATCGGTTCTCATTGCTAGAGTTCTCCTTCAGGCTTAAGGATGTGTAGGCAGGCGCTAGGCTTCAGGAGGCTGGTTGTGTATGCAGAAAACGGCCCAGCTAACAATTTTAGATTGTAAAAACCTTTGTCTAACATATCCATTGAGTAACAAAAATATTTGTTATTTTGAATGTGTTGGGAACATTAAAATTGTTTAGGATAAGGTTTATATATAATATACCTACTGACAAAAACTCAACACAAAACCCCAACACAAGAGAAGATGCTATGCAATGAAATTTGTATAATCAACCTTTTAATCTCTGTACAGATTCTAACAAGCTGGTGTTTGTGGCCTCTGTCCTGTGATGCAATAACCCTTCAACACAGAGATAATGTCTGCTATTGTCAAACAAAGAACTGAGGAGAACGCGAGAGAGAAAGACGGCACTCTCGCTATCTCACAAGCAGATTAGCATGCTGCCATTGATCACAGTGTGACTTCATACATTATCTCAGCCAGCATCACTGTTCCCACTTCAGTGGATATGATGTGTGTTACCACGGTGAGGCCTTGACAGACACATAGATACCTCTGTACTGCCTCAATCCTGCATGTTTTCTGGGTAAAAAGTAATAAAGTTTCTCTGTTTTTACCTTTTTTGGCATTAAGGCTAAAGCTGGAAATTTTTTGATTAAGTTCTAAAATATTTTTTAGTTTTATATGTAGAGATGACTGTAAGCCGTTTGTAGGTTCCTGAGAGGAATAGACGTGATTTTTGTGGTGCTTTTTTTAAAACATTGCTGACGCCCAGCCTGACACAGCATTGGATTAACCAATGGCGTAAGTTTGGGGGCGGGACTCTCTGAATAAGTTGCAATGTTTGTTTTTTTTGTTTATGTTTGTTTTTCAGTTTGAAAACAAAAACTGTGTTTTTCAGTTTCACTTGGTAAATCACTACAGTCAAATCTCCAAATTAGTTTAAGAAAATATTTCTCTAAGGGGTTCAGCCTTACTTTTTAAAACAAAAATATTTTGACATTTTGATGGCATTGTTAAACTTGCCACAAAAATTAGAAGGATGTGGAAAAAACACCCAAAACTGTCAAACTGTCAAAGAGATGTTTCTTTATTGACGTCTGCTTTCAGACGCATGTGCCTGTATCATTTTTAATAGCTAGAGGAAACTGCCTCAGGTCAGCCCCATTACTTTTTAATGTTTATACAAAATAATGTGTCATTTTCAGATATCTCACAGAAAAACTGAGAAACAGTGTTAACCGAGTGAGAAACTCGGCCCACACAGAGTCTGAAAAACTCAAGAAGTTCTACAGATTTTCAATTGAAACACCCATTGTTCAGGTCTACACATACCTCAGCCCTACATGTACTCGGCTACCAATAGTTTTTTAGTACTATTATTTAAATTTCTCTAAAAATCACCACAGAAAAGACTGAAGATATGTGCAGATTTCATTTAGGCATGGCAATAATCTCATGCAGGCAAAATGTGACCAGTGATAGGGCAATTTATGGGTGTGAGCAGTCAGGTACCGAGTCTCAAGGCTTGGTGTCTAAGAATCATAACAAAGATAAATTGATTCCCGTGTGTTGGTTCTGCTCAGGAAAACAGGGAATTTGCAGACCAAAGAAACATCCATCCCATATAAACGCTGGAATAGTGAAGGACGGTTTAAGCAGATGAAGGTGTCTCAGGAGATTGTGATAAATATGACATTCTAGAAGAAGATGGGCCATCACTCACTGTAATGCCTCCTGTTGAACCTCAGGGACACATTGGTGGAGAGACACCATCAGCAAATTTATGCCTCTAAATTTTGATGCATATTCTTTGATGGACTCTGGAGACAAGAACGTTTAAGGACTAATGCTACCCTAAAGTGGATGGAAATGTTCTACCTCGGACATTTTTTAAATTCTGTAACATATTTAAAATGTTCCATTAACAACTTTTAAGGAAGATTTTATGAAATATGTTTAAAAAAATCTACCAACAGTCCTGCAGGAATGTTTTTGCTTACTTCAGTGAAATCTGTGAGAGAACGTTAGCAGAAGTTCTGGAAAAATTCCCTGTTAGCTGGAACAGACTTTGGGTCAAACCAAAAGTATTTATAATGTAAATATGACGAATGACCGTTAAATGTGCTTGCAGAACAATTGGCCAATCAGAATCCTGCATTCCAGAGACCAATGAAAATGAGATATCCATTAGCATTAGCATTAATTATTGAATTTAATAGCAGTTTGTAATGACTTGAGTTAGCAGTGACGTGAAGCCTCAGTGACTCACATCAGCACATAAATGGCAGAGCAGCTACATGTTAATTAATTTTGCTTCTCGAAACGGCTTCTTGCCTCTAGACCCACACAGCTGTCTCTAAGCCTTCGCTGGGTTGTGGGTTAATACGAGAGATAATTGCTTCAAGCCAAGAGGAGGAGATCTGCGAGAAGAAATTAAAATCATTGGACGGGAAAAATAAGGTGCAGCACCAGTCATATCCTCACAAATTTTGTTTTGATCTCTGAGTAAACAAACTGAGAATGAACCGCTTTGTTCTGTGTTTGGGCACAAAACAGCAATTCAGCAAAAGTTGAGGCAGACTGCAGCGACATCAGACCAGAACGGCTAAATTCAAGCAAATGAAAAAGCAAACAAAAGGTTGAATCTGATTGTAGTTTATTTGGTTGAAAATCAATTTTTATGTGGTTTATAAACCTGCACGTAACATCAGTCTTTTTTCAGGATAAGCCGTTATGTGCAATATAGCAGTTGCCATCTTTTTGCTTATATTAGTAGCTTTTATTGCTCAATTTATTAGCCTGTATTAATTTCATCTGTTAAAATGTCACAGGATTGGTGCTGTTGTTGATTTATTGTATTGTTTCTAATGTATTGTTGATACACAACACTTTACAAACTTGCCAGATAAAAAATGGAAGCAGTTTCAGTCAATCAATACGGTATCATTGAATTATTACATCATTTCCTGTGTACATTACAGAGCCTTACAGAGCTAATTCAGCCATTTTGTACTGCCAGAGATTATTATAGACCCCACTGTATGTTTTTTATGCAAATGTAAAAAGCACAGTTGGTTTTTTTAGGCCGTTATATGGGTTCAACACAATCCCATTGGGGACCGCTAAGTGTACTTCTCAGAACAGACAGAGGATAACACATAGCAGGTGTAATGTTTGTTCTGTGAGGGTGCCAGACTCCTGAAGTGAAAAGGAATTTGGCCCAAACAAACATTTAAATTCCAATAAATATTTTCAGTAATTATCATCAGATCTCACACTCTTGCCCTTTGTCCTCAGAACAGCTTCTGCTTGTATCGTTGTTGCCCGTTTGCTTCCAGACTGACTCATGCCAGAGCTATTTTCATCAGGAACCTTGAAAATCCAATACGCTGGTTATCAAATCGCATCACTCAAGGGCATCAGCCGGTCGGTGTTTCTGGAGAATCGATCAGCTTATCAGTTCAGCTACTATCATTTGCTTCAAGCTTAACATATCTGGACTTTCTTTTTTGGGCCTTATCACATGATTTCTGGTTTCATCTTGTGTTTTGAAATGTCACTGCTTTGTTATACATATTTTTCCAAAAGAATTCTGATTCGTGTTTAATATGTTAGGCTTTTGAGAGATTTATTTGGCTGTTTTAATACACTTTAAATAAGGGGTTAAAATAAAGTACCTTACATTTATGACACTATGTGTCCAGTTATGTGGTCTGTTTTTTGCTCCACTAATAAAACTAGTTCAAAATTAAGCCAAGCAGTATTAACTGTGTTGCCAAGCAACGCACAGACTGACAGCCTGTCTGGAACGCTGTGAACCCAGATGAGTGATACTGACAGTGAAGCATCCCTGTGCTGTTACGCTAGTAATATTAGCACTCTGGGAACGCTGCTTGTCCAATCGGATTGGAGAACCAGAACTAGCTGTTGTATAACACATATTAAACACAGATTACAAATTAAAGTGAAAGTAACATAAGATTGTTGTTTTCTGTCTTAAATACTCACGTGACAGTCATATATATTCACTCTATAATCCTTATCTACAGCTTTAACTAGTGTGCAAAATCTCCAAGACTGCTAAAGTCCCTCTGACGTGCCCTTATGCGCAGGTAAACATTTGTTTATAGGACAGAGATGTGAAATCCAAGCAGATTATGCAGACATTAGAAAAACCTCCAGGCCCAGAGGCATACAGCATTTCTCCAGCGATCTGTTTTTAAAGGTTTGAATCAAAGGAGGGAACTCACACCCATGCATTTTTCATACATGTGTGCTTAAGTTCTTCACTTAAACGCCTTAGAACAGAGTGCCAGACACAATGATAAACACTGACACACCTCCTGGCTTCCCCTGTTGAGCTTTGCCTCATCTGAACCTTTGTACCTTATCCTGGTACCTCAGAGGTTTGTACCTCACCGGCTCAGCATGGCAGGTCTCTTAGCATCGCAAATGATAATAATTGTGTGGTTGAATCCACAATATGAGATGATTTATGGGGGAGTTAAATATACACCAGGTCTGTTGTTGAGTGTTTACTGCGATATGAGCTTCACACTTATACTCTTAGGATGGATTAAGCACCTTTTTCTTTGTTTGAATATAAACCTTAATTCAATCTTTTTTTACTCAAACCAGTATTCAGGAAACTAATGAAGTCTCTCTTTCTCTCTTTTGCTCTGGTATAACTGCCTGTGGACACAACTCAGCAGGTGAGCAACTTTTTGTGTTCTTTACAGATTGTTTTGTATTGCAACTTCCACATGTTGTGTATTTTAATGTTGATTGATTATCCAATGTCTTTTTATTATCTSTGTGTGTGTGTGTGTGTGTGTGTGTGTGTGTGTGTGTGTGTGGCATTTATCAGTTAAATTGATGGATCTCAGTTTGTTCATTGTTTAGGAGGAGTGTTAGCTTTGTAAATTGTAGTTATAATTATTGGAAACATTACTTGTGTGTCTCACAGCGGTTACCTATTATGTATGAGAGGCAAGGAAAAACTGTGGAAAAAATGAAAGAAACAGGAAGTTGCTCTCAGATGTAGGGGATGACCTTTGATGAACTTTCTGTCTACAAAATAATCAAAAAAAATTCCTTGACACATAAACATTTATTTTTACTTTTGCAGCTTGTGTAGTTGGTACTGCAGAGTTGGTGTTTGGATTGTAACACATCAAGGGCAAAACTAATCAAATGTTTGCCTGAAGGCCTCAACATTCCTGGCCTGTTCCTTTCTGAGGAATGCTGTTTCATTCCCTCTGTAAAATTACTTCCTTGAAACCACAAATCACTGCCTCACCTTCAGTTGGCGGCTCCTGGCTAACACTGACAGCTGAGGACAGCGCTGAATGTGCAACAACAATTTAATCTCCTACCTAGAAACTAAACTCCCCTTTGAACACACGATTAACATGCTAGCGGGCGCTAACAGGAAGAGACTTGCTTTGAAAAGAAGGTTTTAGCCAGTGTGTCTGAATAGTGAATAGTGAAGGTTCTGCTTTTGTTTGTGTGTCCTTGACAGTCTAGCTCTGTCTTTCACTGTGTTCTGTTGGAATATTATGGGTTGTATATTAATGTCAGAATAATGCGGTATTAAAATAAGGGTTTACCATGTTGTGCATTTTGTGAGTGAGCTGTGAAGACATTAAGCAGGGCATTATATAGTGTAAAAATGTGTGTATATAAGGAAAAATTGAGGCTTTGCACTTGTAGCACTACCTATAGGGACTGATCCCAGAATAGTCTATAGGAAACTACTATAGGGAACACTATACTTCTATAGGAAACATTCTCAGAACATTGGATAACGTTTCTTCATGATTATCCAAAACGTCTTGCAGTAATGTTACTAGAACGTTTTTTTGTTATATATCATATATATCAACAACCTTCATTCATATGAATGAAATGTTACAGAATTAAAAATGTTCTAATAATGTTCTTTACCAAGCAATAATGTTAATACACTGAATACATTTTTCATTGCTTTTGTTAATGGAAACGTTACAGAAACATTTTTACAACCAACATTTTTACAAACAACTTTTTGGCTGGGAAACTACAGCTAAGTGCCATCTGCCTCTCAGCTGTAGACAGAAATAATTGCATAATAGCTGAACATGAGGGGGCAGAGTGTAACTACAGATCAAAGCTTATCAAAATAACTAAACGCATTTGTAACTGTTTGTTTTCTTGAGACAAACAGCATGTTAATCAAATTACTGCTTTAGAAAATAAACCTGAATGTGGGCAGAACTGCAGCCACACGCTTATCATCAAAACACTGAAGTGTGTCAGTTTTCATGTAGAAATTTGTATCATTAACATCCAATGAACAGCAAACTGTGAGGATAATAGTTTATGATTTGGAATTATTATCACAGTATGTTGTTTATTGGCTTCCTAATGACTCGGTTATGAAAATAGAAATCTTCCTTCAGAATGATCAGTATTGTAATGGCTCTATATTTAAACTATGTTTCTATCAGTTTCTCAGCTGTGTGTAACGTTTAGGGTTTGTTTTATTATTAAAGCAAAAGAACAGAGTCACGTGTTTACTTGTGTATCTGTGTGATTGTGGCCACACAGTTTTAGCTGTATAGGGATGTGAGTGTGTGAGATTGTGTCCGCAGAAATTGTGTGTATTTGAGAGTGTGTGTGTGTTTGTGATTTGTGGTCGCAGCAGTTGCAGGTGTGTGTGCTTGTGGTCGCAGTAGTTGCAGGTGTGTGTGGTTATGGTCACAGCAGTTGCAGGTGTATGGGGATGTGTGTGTGGTTGTGGTCGCAGTAGTTGCAGGTGTGTGAAGATGTGTGTGTGGTTGTGGTCGCAGCAGTTGCAGGTGTGTGAAGATGTGTGTGTGTGTGGTTGTGGTCACAGCAGTTGCAGGTATAGGCAAATGGGTGTGTGTTTGCATGGCTGCAGAATTTTCTTTTGTCTGCGTTGCACAATGTGCCATCTTGCACCAATAATAACCAGTTACAGTGTTGATACCGCCAGTGAAAGCATTTCTGCGCTGCAGAGAGTCGCATTAACAGAACTGCGAGTAGAACAGTGAGAGAATTGTGGAAACACACAGATCACTTTATTGACTGTAAAGCCGCAGTTTAGATATACTGTGAAATCACATTCCATGCTGCAACACTCACCTGTTGCGACTGGAAGCTGCATGAAGCAGCTGCAAGAGTTAAGTGTGCAGGCAGTAATAAAGTGTGGAGGTGAGACTCATGCGCTCTCATTCCGGAATAACCTCCACTTCCTGGACATCTTGACATTTCTATTGGCGGAAGGGAGAGGCCAACTGCAGGAATGCCACTGGGGGCCGCAGATCATGTTTATTATTTCCCTGGAAGTGATTTTCTCTCCCTGCTGTTTCTGGAGAGTAAACCACACATCACTGTCAGCGCTCCGGCCCCCTCCATCACCCCTCTCCCTCTCTTTATTTATTCTTACGGCTTCATCCGTGGTGTTAGGAATGATCCCGGAGAGAGTTTCCCCTCCGTCGCTTTTAATTGAGGCCGTGGGTAAGGGCGCACGCAAACCGGAGGTGACACGCAATCTTTTCTGTAAAATAGCCGTCTGTCCATGTGTGAGAAATGTTTGTGCTCCTGTAATCTCTAGTTTAGCATCTAGCCGTCTGCCTGTCTGTATGTCTGTTTATATATCAAGATAAGTTATTAAATTGTGATTATGGATACCATGAATACAAATTAAATTTACATTTACTTTAAGGCAACTGGCAGATGCTTTTAAAGTGACTTGCACTGCATTCAAGCTGTGCATTTTATCAGCGCATGAGAATTAAACCCATATCCTTGAAGTTGCTAGCATCACATTTTCCCCGTTGAGTTAAACATACACCAAATTAGGTTGCTGCACAGATTAGCTGCAGTTATTAGCATTGAAGTGTATAAGTTGAATCAAATGTACATTAATATTATATTACAATTTATTGCTTCACGCACTTGCAAGCACTTTTAAGGCCCACAAACCATTGTGTTCACTATTTAAGGAGAATTTCTGCTATTCCTTGAGTTTTGTGTGTTTTAGTAAAGAAACGTCTTCAGCTCAAATGGTACTTCGGTTTTATGCCTTACCATTAGCATAATTACTAGCGCTTTCATTAAAACCAACGTTACTTCACTTAATACTCCTGACATTTGTAGAAAACATTCATGGTTCATTGGGTTTATCTAAAGGTTGGGAAAACTTCTCGGTGGAAGTTTTATTCTCGTTTTTTCAAAGAGACTGTTTGAATTTTTAAATGCATCTTTATCTAGACAAAACCAGTAAGATGTACAAACGTGTGTTGTAGTTGTTTGCTGGTTTGTTCTGCAGTTTAATTCTTGCTTTTAAATGCTAGAGTTTGACTCTAGTGCCTAATCCCTGGTGACTGTGGTACAGACAGACTAAACCATCGATTCCCTCTGATGACATTTGGATTACATCCAGGTGGGCCCTTTAGCGACTGTCACGGAAGGCTTTTGCTCTTTGGGACTGACTTATTTGAGAAATTTTCCCTGGAGTTTCGTTTGTGTCAAATTACCAGCGAGTCCAAGGAACGCAGAGAGACGAGTTAAACCTCGGCCAAATTAACAGGTTGCAGTATGTGGTCGTTCTGCCGCTTTAACAGATTGGCACCTGTAATCAGAATGGGGGTATCCCAGCTAACAGGGAATGTTCTTAGAATGTTGGCTAATGTTTTCTAAAAGTTCTTTCAGCGTTTATCAAATTGAAGTAACTTTAGTAATGTTTTTTATCACACGTATATCAAAAATGTTACTCTAAAGTTGTTAGTGTAACATTTTTAGAAGAATTAATTTTTAAAAGTAAAGCATAAGTAAAATAATTAAAAACTAAATATAAAAACTAATATTTAATAATAATACGTTTTAAATTTGATGTATTTCAATGTTTTTAACCACAATGTAATGTTAATACAATGTCTAAAAAACTGAATGTTCAGATGATTTTATTATTTAGTGAAAACGTTAGAGAAACATTCATACAACCTAAAATAGTTAGCTGGGATTTTAGCGGTTTATGGTTTTTAACCTCAGCATGTAGGAAGCAAAGTTTCGTCCTAGCTCCCTCATCAGCAGGTTTCCCGCCACCCATAGGTGTGGAGACATCTGGAGGATAGAGGGAATCTGAGATTGGATCAGTACCGGGCTTCTCTTGCTTATCTAGATGTGTCTGAGAAACGGGCCTTTTCTCCTCACCAATGTCACTCGTCCCTCACATCCATCTGCTAGATAAACTATGGCTGCCTGCCACACGATACAATTACACCTCAGTGGTTGAACGGCACATAGATGGGATCCTGTCAGTTTTGTGGCTCCGGTCTGATCTTGAGATTCAGGAAAGCGTTGAAAGCTTCACTCACGAAACTTTTTAATAAACGATAAGGTGCAAAAGCTCAGCTGTCTTCGGTCTGGGCATGTCAAAGCCACCGGTTCCCCGGTGATGATGATAAAAGAACAAAGATGCTGAAATAAACAACAACAGGTTGCTGAATGTGAAAAGGTTTATGGAAATTTATGGGTGCAAATCTTGTTTGAATAGGGCCTTTAGTTTTGAGGAAAATGTGAATGTGCAGAGATAACAGGCGTAGTTGTGCTGAAGATACGAGTGGAAAAGTTGCCTGAAGCTTTGTGCGCTCTCAGCTATTGTTTGTCGTTTAGCTGATGTTTCTGATGCATACCAAACTCAGAGCGAGAAGTTTAATCACATTAATGGAATAATTTCCTGTTTCGTACTGCATTTATTTTTTTCACTTCTAATCATCAGCCTTCCATAAAAGTGCCATCAGCGTTGTGCCGTGTGGGGAGGGAGTTTATTGCATTATTCCCATGGTCAATTTTGATTTCCTCACACTGTACTGATTAAACTTCCACTCGGGAAATCAAGAGAAATTAAAACTGTGACACAAGAAAACAAAATAAAGTTTCCCTTCCGTATTTCCTTGTTTCACTCATCTCTTCATCCTTCATTTTTCCCTTCCTTTCTTTCTTTCTTTCTTTCTTGCTTTTTCTTTTTCTCACTCTCTCTCTCTCTCTCTCTCTCTCTGTCTCTCTCTCTCACTGTCTTTGTTGAGCACTCTTGTATTCCGGATGCTTCCTCAAGGTCAAAGGTTGTTGTTCTGCTTATATTTAAAGACTGCAGACTGTCTTTCTGTCATTTCACTTGACACCTGGCTGATATTTCTCTCCTTCCGCTCTACTGCGCACAGATTTCACACCTGCCACCCCTGTAAGGTGGACACAGAGTACTAACACATCTCGCTGCCTCACTGTGTGACCACTCATGTATGGAGAGTCTGCGGAAAGGGTGACTGGCATTCAACATACCCTGCTATCTGTCACTGTAATGCTTACAGTTACACAGATGTGAAAAATTAGTAGTTTTAGGCAATAAGTTATTTTCATTATAGCTATTTATTTACATGCATGTGTAAGGGTTTAATTTTTCCATAAGGGGAGTTTTTAGCAATTTTCACTGCTGGAATTCCAAAATCCGCCTGCAGCTTTATCTCTCGTCTGCCTGCAGCTGTAAATTTTCATTTTCCCGGCTGTCAGTTTTGTGAAGGCAGGCCATGGCGTGTCACACGGCCGCATTAGCCGCACCCTCAGCGGGTAAACGTGCCTTCAAAGTTTCCTCAGACTCATTCTGTATTGATGTAGTAACTGTAATGTGTGTCTTATTTGTGTTGCTGTTGTTTATTTTCAACTTATTCAACTTATACAACTTGTTTCTTGGAACTTTCCTTGTTTCTTGAAAAATGTGCTTTTGATTCAGTTTACACCATTTACACAGAACAGAGACTCACTCTCATTTTCCTGTTGTTGGACCGGGACAATTACACCGCTGAGTGGGCTTTTGTCCTGCCTTTCAACAGCAGCACTTAAATCCAGGTGGTCTTCCATCTTAGACGCAAATTACACATCCTCACTTTGCGGAAACAAAACTATGGGAGATGTTTGTGTTGTTTAGTCAGAAGCGCTGGTTATCCTATTTAGGAGTGTTTATTTATATAAATAGACGATTGACATGTTTATGTGAAAGGAAAGAATAGGGCTGTTTACACAAAGCGGATCTGAATACTTCACACACATTTTTTCATAACTACATGATTGTGCCATTGTGTTTAAAGAACGGTGTAGAATTCAGCTGTATGTCATTGACTGACTGAAATCAGGGGCCTTGTCTGGCGTTCAGTTTCAGACTTCAACCGCTCAAATCCTCCAGTCCAGTTCTTAAGCTAGGCCATACTAAAGTCCACGAGTTCCTCTCACGCCCCCTTCACGGCCCGCCCGCCTCTACAAAAGCCTTCATTACATCCCCTAATGGCAGGGAGAAATTGCTTTCTGTGGCCCAGAGATGTTATCTCCTGGGCTTGGGCCGGTCAGGAGAGGTTGGTTTGCGTCAGGAGAAGGTAAGGAGAGGAACGATGGCCTCTGCTGCTCTCATCTTCTTGGAAATTAATGACTCTTGTGCTATCACACCACGCGTACGTAAGGATGGACGGACAAGGCCTGAAGCGATATTGAATTTTTTCTGCACTTACTTGTGGAGAATCCATTCCATGCACTTACCTGAGCTTTTCTAAGGTAAAACCTTTCAATGTTACAGTGCTGTTCTGGTGCATTGTATAGCGTAGACTGACAAATCTTTATGATGTAGCAAAAAGTATGAATTGTTTACATTATTTAAAGGTGAAGGGTGTACTCTCTGTGTCAATATAGCAGCACCAAATGGAATATGGTTATCCACCAGGTTTCCTCAGCGTAGAAAACAAGTAATAGCACCCATTGCTTCTGTATGTTGGGCCGCTCGGACGAACTGAGCCGTTTTTTAGCATCTCAAAGCCACAGTGTTTATAATCTTTGGGGAACTTAGCCTAAAAATGGCATGGAATAGAAGTGAGGGTTTTAGCACAGACAAATTGACGCATATCAATCTTTTTTAAAAGACTGTATGATATCCACACTTACATACACATCAACATGCGTCTCAGCCAGGATAGCAGTTTGAAAAGCAGAATGTGAATAAACCTGGGGTCTAACTGCGCTCTGAGATGATAATCTTGTGTTTGTTGACAGCCATGCAGGAAAATTCAGCAAAATGCAGTGGCTGCTTAGACAATCCATCAACTGCCTTGATGCAAAGGGGCGGAGCTGCGAGTGGGCAGGGCCGTGGCTCCATGATCTTCTGTGAAGCTGCCAGCCACTGCCGCATCTCTATTCTCCTACCTCAATATTTCTTCATTTAACAGGATTGCGGCCTGTCAGGATCCAATTTGTATCCCGGGCAACATTCCCCTCAGAGCCAGTCCTGAGGTGGCCTGTTTTCTAGCTTCCCACAGGCAGTTTTTGCGTTCGGTATGTATGCAGTTCATCGTGGACACAGTCCAGTGGCCCTGCCACATCCTGCCAGCTCTGTCCAGTTACTGAGGCATGTAAACGTGGTGATGGGTCTCTGTCATTATGGGATGTCTCTCTGCTGAGCAGTGATAAGGGAAGCTGGTATTGAAGCTGACAGAATGAAATGGTGGTAGACAGGCTGTGTTGGTATTTACGCGGGGCAGCACATCAGCTAAACTGCTATATAGAGTCAGTTGTTGTAGCATGACTAGCTTTGCATTCTTTTCCATAATTTTGCAGTTTGGACTCGTATTTGTTTGGATCTATGCATTTGGCACAAGCGAATTATATCCGAAGCGAATTACAGGGAATTTATTTTAACCTGTGTGCATGTTTTAGCACCTGCCAATTTAATAAGTACATGCATTCTATAGGAATCGAGCCATAACCTTGGCGTTGCTAGCACCACAATCACCATGATTTATTTTTTAAACATGCACAGATCAGGGTTATTATCGTAAAGTGAAACTAAATTTAACAAGCTGAAATCAAGTAAAATACAAGCATAAATATTAGTGAAAATTGTATTTATTATCATGGCAACAAATTGCTAAGCCTGAGAAACCTTCAGAGCTTTGTGGAAAAAAACTCTTTGTTTTTATGCATATGCGCTCATTCCAAATCCCATATTTAATTTGGGTGTGTTGGCAGATAAAGTTAAGTTTTTGAAAAGTTGTTAGAAGTTTTGTGATCACGCTCAGATGTTTTTTCTGTTATTTACTCCCACTTTTCTTTCCTTTAACTGATTTTTGTTCACCCAAAGATGACCCAAAAAACCAGCTTGACGTCTCTTAACTTTCTGGAAAAAAAAACCCACAGTTTGTGATTAATGCTTTTATCACCCATTCTTAAATATGTAGTAAACGTTTCAAAACCACTAAAAGCACATATAATGTTATATAATTATGAGGTTGTAATGTTTCATTTTCCCCAGAGTTCTATAAAATAATATTTTCCTATGAAACTTTAGCTTTTAAATGTGCCAGTGTTCATTTTTGTGACTGTCTGACTGATCACAGCACTGCAGCAACAAACATCAGCCTAAATTTTTGCTCCTGTACACTTGGTTTTTCTGAAAGCGCCTGTATACTGTATGTTAAGACATGATGTTAATTGCCTGTGCTTGAAAAAAGGTCTGCTTCACCAACTCCATGTTTATTCATAGCTAGTTGGCAGCCCTCTGTAAGCTAATATAAAGTCAAAAACTCACACAAGCTGGGAATTTTGGTAAACAACACGCGTTGTGTTTGTGCGGTGATGATGTGATTTTTGATGCTCCTAAAGTCTTTTCACAGCACATTACCTCAAATGTTATTTACCACTGAATTGCTCTTTCAGGAGAGATGAAAACGTCAAAGCGAAACACGCCGGCTTAACACGACTACTTTTAAAACAAACCATTACAATAGCTTTGAATAACCGTTGGGTAATTTTCCTTTCAGTCTGTCTCTTTTTTCAGTCTGTGTCTCTGGGTTGTGCCGTTGTGTGTTTAGGATTGTGTGAGGAAGAGAGTGTGTGTAGCGTGGTATGTGATGTGTGTAGTCATTTTAACAGGCATTGTGCTGCGATCACCTCAAGCGTCTCGCACCTTCACTGACACGTTCCGTCTGGCGTCTTTTTGGCTGCGTTTCAGCGGCGCTAGAAGCGTATGTTAACGTGTTTATTAGCATTATTGTGTCTGGGCATTACGCTGTCATAATGAGCTTTCAAAGAGAGGGGAAGATTCGTTTTTATTTGGGCTCTGCTACCAGAGAGGAGAGGTGAGATTGATGTTAGAACACAAACATGGCAGCTCACTCGCTCTGAATGTTCCTATTGTGTTCAGTCACATAGACGCTCTGCAGGTTATATTAACAGCTGACACTTTTAGGTTGTAAGAACATTTCACTAGCATTTCCATTACATCATAACATTATCATGTTATTTTAAAAGTTCTATAAAAAAATTTTTAGATGTGGTGTTTACCTTATTGCTATGTTTTCTAAGAACATTTTTTAATTCTGTAATGTTTTGCTGACAACTTTTTTATATGCTTTTGATATACAGGTTTGATGCTTTTTAATATGTTTTGATGTGTAAAATCTACTTTTTTCAGGCAACTTTTTTGCCAGCTTATTGGGGCAATACCAGGCAAAATATTTTTGTTGTTCATTATCAGCATTACATATTTGGAAACAATTTTACCATGGTAAGAGCTGTATGGTAGCTTAACACGTAATTTAATTTGTCCAAAGTAGTTAAAAAATCAACACACAAGGGACAGAATGTGTAAAAGGTTGTTTTTCAACAGTTTTTACAGATTCTGTGTGGCCCTGCCTTCTCACCCACGCTCTAAAAACAGTTGAAGTGGGTCCTGTATCTAAAACAATAAGACATGAGTTAAACTGTTTTCCCAGAGAGAGTCATTGTTCTAAAACAGGCCTGTAAGTGCAAAGCTCTGTAACGTAGCGAGTCCTAACAAATATATCTGTTGTGAGGTTGTGGGTTCGGGCGGGGGTAAGAGTTTCTGAGAGGGAACCAGGGAGAGAGTAATGAAGTGTGAAGAGAACGATTAATAAAAAATCAGCGCGAGAGCCGCTGCCACTGTTAATCCTTATTAAAACATAAATGCTGTTTTGGCAGCCCTCTCTGAATAAACTCATTAACTTACAGTGCAAATGAATGAAGCAGAGAGAAAGACAGAGATAGCCGTGAGGCTGATCTCTGTGGCCTGACCGTTGAGCTCTGACACAAATGAAGAAGCTGTGACTATTGAACATACAGTATGTAGCACAACACATGTAACAGAACTGTGTTGTTTTTCTGTGTTTGTGAATGCTAGTCGTTTTTTAAACGAGAGCTGTGCTGTCATTCTTGCAGTAATGTTATTGGAATGTTTTTTTAAGTTATATTTATTATTATTCTTAACGTTCTTAAATTGTTAGTGGAGTGTTTCAAAACCATTACAGAATTTTAAAAAGTTGGAATAACATTTTTAAATGTGCCTAGAACTTTCAAAAGATGTTTTTGTAACTTAATGGAAACATTAGGGAACGCTCTTACAACCTAAAATTGTTTGCTAGGGTAATTCAAGTTACATAAGTTAAAATTATTTACTTTATGTGGTAAATTACCTAATATTTACTGATACTGGTATCATTAAAGCAATTGGATCTTTTACAGATATATGACAGCGATACGATTTCTTCCCCATTTAATGTCTCCGGTTATCACCTCATTATTATTAAGTGTGAATTAGGGCGCTAACTATAGATTTCAGCTTAAACTGAAGGCAGGAACCCTGCTGTTATATTGCCTGGAAGGATGATTTTTAGTAGGACATCTACATTAGCGACAGCAGTGAAAGCTATTCCACAGGGACGGGTATTTGGCAGGCTAGCAGCTAGCAGTGGCGAGGACTTGCATCATGCTAATGTGCATTTAGGAGGCGGTTTTCTGGCATTAACAAAAGGTCATGTGATACAAGCGTGTTGGAACCATTAGGATGCAGTTATTTTGTGGTCTCAGGAGACCCACGCTAGCGTGATGATTGAGAAGCACAGAGGCGCAGAGCGTGGAGTGATGTTTTAACAGCTGTTAATGAAGCGAAACAAACGTGCAACATGGCGTCAGGCGCAACAGACAAGCCACCTGGTGAATGACTGACCAGCCACCTGGCAAAACAGGTGAGGGAGGAAAGGTTTACTGTATCATGTAGTAAATACAACTACAGAACCCACTCAAACACAGCAGAACTTTGTATATGTATATATGTAAACACATGTATTATATATGTAACATAACAGAAGCAACGTGTGTGTGTGTATATATATATATTCACATTATACTTCTGTTTGCATCAGTCAAAAGAAGCACTATAATAAGCCGAATATAATATATAAGAAATTAAACTCACTTTTCAGTCGTATTTTGCAGGATAACAGGTGGTTAAGGAATGAGACACAACTCACATAAAGTCCACAGAAACTGGATAATGCTGCATTCCTAATTGGATCTTGTTTTTCTGTTGTTCTTCTCAGAGTAATGAGATACTGACAGCTGGAAATTAACGTCTAATGTCACTCAACATCTCCTGTGTATCGCCTGAAGAGGCTGGTTAGCCCGTCTTCCATCAGAAAGTGTTCAACGCTCAATGCTGCTTGTGTTGTGTGGAAAACCTGGGCGGGAATGTGTAGGAATTTTTGACACCTGATGGTGTTTTTAAACTATAATATCTAAAAGTAATAAAATGAATATGTAGATACAGTACATTGTATCACAGGAAATATTGAGCTGCTGTGTTATGCAAAGAGGTTTTTCATTTACCTACAAACCTCTGATGAAATCCACCTTTTAGGGTTGCATTTTATAAATGTAGCTTAGTTTTATGAGTTTATGTGAAAACCTTTCAACTTGGAAAATGTTATTGCTCCGAGAATTGAGAAAACCTTTCCATTTGCTCCAAGTTTTTAATTTACTGCTAGAAATGTGATTTATATAATCTATTCATTTTGTTTGTTTTAGGAGTTAGGAATCATGTCTTCAACCTTTTCAACAAATTAAAAGGTGGTTGAATACTTACACACTTGAAAATAGCCAAACACACTTGAAATTTCCGGTGCAATTTCCAGTATTTGTCCTTCAAATTCCCTTTTTATGAGGTGCTCTGGGAATACTGTACCCATGCTAGCAGCTTCCATAACATAGACCGGAAAAGACGTGATATCCACAGGGGTTTCACCTTCCTGTGCTTAAACTTTATGTCTGTGTTAATGCACCCCAGTACAGCATACAGTTGACATGGATTTAGTAGCTACAGTAAGAGTGCGGTGGCTGTACCATATGTGATGGTAGCGGCTCTCAGTCTTGCTGGCACAAGCAGAGATAGATGAAAGAAAAGCGTGTGTGGATTAAAGCTTGTTAAGAGGAGAGAAGAGCCTTAATTGCTCTGGCTTTGTACAGCCACACAAAGAGCCAGCGCCACTAATCTGTTGCTCAAGGGTTTTCTGCAACCAAACAAAAGGCAGTTTTTAAACAGAAAGACAGGAGACCCGTGTTCCAGGAAGAAAAACGTCTAAATAAATTGGAACTAAATTCTCCTGGGTGTGAAAGAGATTCACAAACTGAGGGAGCGGGGGTGTAGAAAGTATTTTTATTAGCTAGGGGTGATGCTAATTGGAACTAGGAAATGCTAATCAATGTTTTGCTGTTTTGTTTATTATCCTTTGACCGGTGGACCAGGGTAAATAAGGCGTCTTGGTTTTTAAGGAATAATACTTAGCATGGGCAGTTAAAACCCAAAAGCAAGTATTTCATCTTTATAAGATTGATATTTTTGAGGTGTGTAACTAATACTCTAGCCATCAACATTTGTAAATTTACATTATTATCCAAAGTGAATTAAAGTGTGTTTGATGTTCATTTTATTAATCCATGCATTCCCTGGGATTCGAACCCTGGTGTCAGAGGCGTAATGTCCAGTCTGTTGAGCCACAGCAACAAGAAAAACAAACCTACCTTGAGAATGAATAACTGAAAAGAAAATAGACTAATTATTCAGGAAAGAAACAGATGTAGTGTTCTGATCATTCGCTTATTCAGTTTTCTCTAATCCTGTGTCTCTTTGGCCCTCACGGCTGCCCCCAATGGGCTTTATATAGGAATAATGCAAACATTCGTTTTTCTATTTTACCCCAGCCTAACCCCACCAGTTTCCCCCCCAGCAGCAATCTCTGTCTCTGAGGTTCCTCCAGTGGCTGAGGTTTGTGGAGATGCTCATTGGCTGAGGTTTGTGGAGATGCTCATGCTCACTTTTTGCAGTATTATCAGGTCAGCAAACTTCTTAACTACCTGACAGGCTGTTTTATTTTTCCAAATTTATGCAGCACGTAAAAATTTCACTTTAAGATTGCTGTGTTCAAAAACATATTGAGGTCTTATGACATATTGAGGTCTTGTACCTCAAAATGATGCTTGGTACTAATATTTTCTATACCGGTTGCTCTGGGTTGCCATTGGTGACTAGTCTTAACACTGCAATAAAGATGCCTGGGATGTGTTTGTCCATATAGAGACTATAACTGGTGAGAGTCAAACATTTGCATTCTAAGTTACTTTTGCATCTTAAGTCACTTTTGCATCTGAAGTCATTTTTACACCTTAAGTCACTTTTGCACCTTAAGTCACTTTTGCACCTTAAGTCACTTTTGCATTTTAAGTCACTTTGAAAAACAAAAATGGTTGTATGGAGAGTCTACTTTAAAGTCTCATTCCCAGGGCTGTGGAGAATATAAAACAAGTGTAGACCCATCATGCCACAAACAAATGCATACCTTGTGTCATCTTGTCAACCCTGTTCCATAATTCATGTTCTATTTAAACTGATGTGTTGATGGTCTTTACACACAGAATAAAGGGGAAGGCAATGGACCCATTGGCTGTATTTCTCTGTGTCTTGCTCTCTTTGTTTCTCCACTGGGACAGTGAAGCTGCTGCTGAGTGTATCAGGCGGCTGCTGGTCGATAAGCAGCCACAGATAGCAGGTGTCCCTACATTGATCCTCTCTGCTTGTTCTTTGTCTCTGGTCATTATGTAGAAGTGGGAGTGACCTTTTCACCACAGTGTTCAATAAAGGATGAGTGTGGAGTCGTCCCGCAGTGACGTTACCAGGTAACACAGCCTTTAGCCTCAGATGTAACCAAGTGAACCTTCAGGTTCCTCATGAAGTCACAGGAAGTGACAGATAGGTGGTTTTCAGTTAAGTGTTGTTTGTGATTTACGGATGACAATGGACAACAGGAAAGTCTTGAGATATGTGTAGATTTATGACAAACAGGGAGGGGAGGGGCCATGACACTGTTCTGAGCCCCCTTTACAGCTTTATAAGCAAGTTATATTGTGGCTTTATAGCAGTATAAACGTTGTAAATATATAAGGGATACATGTAGCCATACTGTACCTTTGGACATGGTAATCAATATTAATAATTGTATTCCTGTAGCTTAATAGGTAGGGCAGTGTGTTAGCAGCACAGAGGTTGTGGGTTTGATTCCCTGTGTGTGTGTGTGTGTTGCATTCAGTGCAAGTCATTTTGAATAAAAGCATATGCCAAATGCATAATTGTAAGTGCTACTGTAAAATTAATTCAATAGAATAATACATTAATTCAACATGATCAAGTTAAACAGCCACAAAAACAAATAAACTGGCTGCATATCAACCCCACGTGCATTAAAACACTGCAGCGATCGAGCAATTAGCACATTATTAGATTTTCCCCAGAGCCGTGGGAGGAACTGTTTGTGTTTTTAAAGTTGCTATTAGATCGCTACGATTAGAGCCATTCAGACGCATTTAAAGTTAGCGGAGTGCCGTGGCAATCACCATTATTTCAGCACTCAGCCAACAAACACTTCACCCTGTTCTCCGATGCACAACAGGCCTTTCTCAAGGCAGAGATGAGAACAGCTTAAAATAACTGCTTGTTTCATCACAATTGTGAAGCAATCTGATGTAAACTACTGCAGCAATCACAACTCCGACAGAAGCAACATAACATTCCCAACCGAGTCCTGGGAACGCCGTTGATGGACAAGCTGCGTAACCCACCCGGTTCTGGTGTACTGTATCATCCAGTTAATGATAACTCTGGTAGAATAAACCAAGAGTGTGTTTGGACCATTTACTGCACAGATTACTTTAGCGTTGCGCTTTATTACCGCTGGGAGATTCCGCAAACTCTTTGTGTTTTCCAGGTACCGCAAATTGCCTTTGTTATCTCTGATGAGTTGTGAAAGATGTCAAACTAACTCAGCGCGCATCTGCTAGTAACTTAGATTGCTCTCTGTTGTGACAGAACAGGACTGAAAGAGAAATGCTTTCTCTCCCAGCTTGAAGTTTCAAAGGGCCTTTGAATTATGTGTGACGGGGTTGAAGATAATGAAGGGTGTTGGAACGTGTCAGAGAGATGCCGCCGGATTTGTCAGGCTGGTGCGGCACTGAAAGAAACGTTTCACATTGTCATTATTTACTTTGGTAGATTAAAACGTCTCGGCTTGTGTTTTCTGCACACATTTTTCTAGATGCATCCGTCGCTGACGTTGCTTGAGAATGTGAATGTTGTTTGACGTTTCCATGGCGTTTTTGTTGTCATGTTTGTTTGGGATCATCAAGCAAATGATGGTTTTATGTAAAAGAGTGTTTGATTATCTATAGGCTTTGCTTTAAGAAATTATTTAAATGCAAGGCATTGTGACTTAATCTGTTTATAATGTAGGTTATGTGTGTAAAACAACATAAAACATAGTGTTTGTCCTCCAATCCACAAGCATATATAAGTACAAGCATAATGCTCAGCAGCATGTTGATGTGTATGTTGATAGTTTGTGGATAGAGTCCCTTGCGAGGAATTAAGTTAATTGTTTTTTTTACTATTGAAAAATGTAAATGCTTCCAACAGGGTTAGAGTGTGAGTTAGGTTATGTTGTTTATGACTAGCTGTGTATTTAAATGTTTGTGTGTGTGTGTCTATGGTGACCACACCATAATAACTAAAAGCTGTGGAAACGATTACTCGGCCTCTCATAGCGCTCTCTCTCTCTCTCTCTCTCTCTCTCTCTCAGCTCTCCGTCTGTCTCTCTCTCCACATAATTGGAGTCTGTGAGCACATGGCCGGCTCTCTGCCATCCAAATAGATTAATTATGAAGGCGTGTGTGGAGTGTAAGTGGTGAGCTGTGAGTGGGGAAGACACGAATCAAAGAAAATCAATTTAGGGGCGATGTATTC
This sequence comes from Yasuhikotakia modesta, assembly GCA_036877545.1. Taxonomy (NCBI): domain Eukaryota; kingdom Metazoa; phylum Chordata; class Actinopteri; order Cypriniformes; family Botiidae; genus Yasuhikotakia; species Yasuhikotakia modesta. The sequence goes on along the minus strand of JBAJNP010004753.1, from coordinate 4,106 downwards.
ACCTCATCTCACTTCTCTTTAATTTCCCTCGTGCTTCCGGAAAGGGCTCGTCATAAATGGAGTGACATTTGCTCAAGTTCCCTCTGGTATGAGGGAGTCGTGTGTGTGTATCTGTGTTTTAACACATGTATGTAAATGTTGTTTGTACATGGAGACAGTTACACAAATTTTATGTATCAAAATTCTCAGTGTTTACTCTCCCTCATGTTGTTTGCTTTTACTTATTAATTTATTGGAACACACATGTAGAATTTTAACAGCTGAATTGTTTAGCAGTTGTTGCTATACTACAGCAGTTAACAGGGTATCTGCGTACAGCAATGATACAGCAAAAGCAAGTAATAATTTCTAACATTTCCTTCCCCTCAAGTATAAGTGTATTTTTGGCGCATTTTAATAATGACTTTGTTCATGTGCTACATTAAAAAGGGCAGGAACCATTCGGTTCATATGTGTACGCAATTAATTCTGACATGGGAAAATTAGCTTGGGAAAAAAACTCCATTCTCTAGAGATAATGTTAAAAAAAAGTGTTTCCAATCATTTCCAGCAAACTCTTGCTCCACTGAAAGCAGTCGCTCAGAAATGTGGCCGGTTCCGTTTATTTGGAATTGTGGGGTTTGTTCAAGATAAGCCCATTTTTAGTTCCAGTCTTTGAAAAGCTTAATGATAAACATCAAAGCCGCTCTTGAGGCGATTCTCCGTCACTCGCAGACGGCCACTGTGTGTCTCGGTTTTGACTCCTGACAGCGGCTGAAAAGAAAGAGGTGGATCATGATAGATAGAAAGAGAGAGGAGATGGATGGAGTGTGTTAATGGAAAGGAAAGAGAGATTGTGGCTGAGCTCCGGATGAATGGAACGAGAGTTAGCTGTGTTTCCATACGTCTCTTTCATGCCCTTAAAGGTCCTCAAACATTCGACTATATGATTGCTACTTATCATCATTGAACTAAAGACGTATACAAAGTACTTGAACGTGTGTCTCATGAATAATGTCACAAGTATGATGTCAGACTCTAAATGAAGACGTTTCTGAAGTATCTTTTTTTGGTAGAAGTTCATTTTGAGATGTTTTGCTTCTCTTTCAGCTGGCAGCGAGTTTGTGCTTCTTTCACTGAGGTTTTTGGAGAGCGCAGGCCCTCGCGACAGACGTATAGCTGTGAAGGAGGTGCCGTGTTTGTTTCCCTGGTGCATTATCGATGCTGTACACAACGGAGAGAGAGAGATGTGTTTTGCAGTCTTTTTTTCTCTTTTCTTTGTGGCTGGTGCCTCTCGCTTTCTTTTTCTATCTCATCTTTCTCACCATCTGTCAGGATAGAACAGAACTCACATTATAAGGATTGGCTGCTCATGAGCTAGAGTTTGAATTGAACTGGCCACGCCCCACAGGATGTTATACTGGAAATGGAATTGGAATGATGGGAAATTTAATAAATTAGGAAAATTCAGATGATTTTAATTCCAGATAACAGGGAATGTTCTCAGAACGTTGGCTTACGTTCTCTGAAAATGTTATGTGTTATATAATATATATCGGTCTGTGTGTGTGGGTATAAATGTATGTTTCATAAATATTTGAATAACATCCCTATTAAAAAGAAATACAATGTCTAAAAAATGGACATTTTGAATGTCATTTTGCAAGATCTAGGAACAATGACATTGTCTTTGAATTTCATTGCATTTGAATCAGAATTCTGCATCCTGTTTGCTTTCTCTATTCAAATTCAGTTCCAGTTCAGGAACCAGAATTGGCATTTTCAATTCGGTTCTGAATGCATCACAACTAATCTGTCAGTGTGTTTCTCTTAAAACACGATTCACACACAATCTTTTCTCTTCTTTCTTAGCAGTTATCAAAACACATTTGGCACAAGGACAAGGAAACATTATTTCAAGGTGGCAGAAATACCTTAATCAATGCAAACAGTGCCAAGGAAAAAATTAAGTTGAGGATTTGCTGTGTGGACATTGTAGAAATATGTCGGTTTGTTGTCTGTCAGCCTTTGCTGTCAAGATAAAACACTCCCTTCTCCAATCATGTTGTTGATGTATAAGCTCTCGGAGATGAGATGAAGCAATTTCCTTCAGCATCTTGAAGGGTTTATATGTTGCCATGTTCTCCAGTGACTGAAATAAGCAGATTCTATTTGATCTATTTGATGTAATTCAAAACAGAACAGTGGAGGGCGTGGCTTGTTGGTTTTCACTGGAAGATGATTGGCTCTGGGAAAATAGGTGTTTTAACGCTCACAGGAAACTAAACATTGGAGGGGAGTGGTTAATGGCACTGGCTCCACCCAAAGGGCAAGTTAATTATGAGGTCGCATAAATAAAAAAATATTTTATTTATCTTTACAATATTGTTATTTGATTATTTTATGATTATTTTAACACAGCTAAAGAGTTTCAGCCTGTGTTTAAATCTTATTATATCTTTTTTACATCCTCCCGTCTCATTTAGGAACTTACACAGAGGTCTTTAAAGCAACAATAACACTGGATTGTTCCTGTCTGAATAGTAGCTGTTTAGATGGGATGTCAAAGGTCATTGTTTTAGCTACAGTTTGATCGACGTCCCACTTTACTTCACCAGCCGTTATCTGCAGTTAGCTTTAGCTTTGCCTGTAAATAAGAGTTCAGTGAACACATACCTATTTGCAAGTTAAGCGAAAATGCAGTAGAGGGTAAAACTAAACTCACATCCCCCGTTGGCATGTGTGAAAGCTTCTAAGGCAGTCTCATGGTCATTTAAAAGTCAAATCCAGCCATTGAGAAGTAGCTCTGAGGGACCTTTGAACAGACAGCAGACTCAGGCTGAGAGACTCTGTTTATACTCCACCAACACTAATGGTGCAAATCAAACGCAGCCCTCAGACGCTCTCTCTCGAAGCCTCTGACAGCGGGTCTGTTTGGTCTTGCCTGGAGTTTTTGTAAGAGCCTGAATTCTGAATTGTCGGGGTTGTGTATGAAGTGCAGGGGGTATATGTGACTTTCCACTCTGAAGCATTTTGGATCTTGTTGTTCCGACACAAAATTCCCATGACATAGAGGGTGATGCATAGTTATGAACTGAGAGAGTCACATCGTTTCTCACTCCTGAAACGTTTATTTTGTAAATTAAAGAAAATTCCTAGATGCAACTTTTTGTTTTTTCCGTGCTACTCACACCAGAGTCAAAAATAGCATTTGTGCCTGATTTAGAAACCTTGTAATTTGACATTTTTACTATTTTTAGAATTGATCCTGTAAGGTCACCGCTAAAAATGCTTTATAAAGCACAAAGCTGAGCCTCAAATGTTGCTTCTGTTTGCAGATTTAAAGCTTTTATTCTATAAATAGCTGCATTGTGAATAGATGACATGGAATATGGACTTCCTGTCCTGTGTTTTGACATATTTGCATAGATCTGATTGGTGCGTTAGATGTCGGTGTGATTTTAAGTCAGTCGCTCATAAAATACACATCACCTCTCAGTGAACAGATGTATATCTTTGCTTTTGACACTTCACAGGATACAAGGGGAAAAAGCCTGTCAGTTCTGTTGAGTGTGAAATCTCATCCTCTACCGTGTTTAAATTATGTCTCCATTTCCTTTCTTCTGTTGTAAGGGAGCAGAGGTTGAGAAACGCACATACATTTTGCTCCAACAGGCAAAAAGTGATAAAACTGAGAGGATAAAGTTTTCTTGGCATGTGAAATTGAACCATTCCAGTAGTTTGTTTAACAGGACTGAGACGTGGTTGGTTGTGGAACTTGAGATGCAAATTTAAGTTTGTTGAAAATTGAAAAATAATATTTTTATCAAGACACCAAAGTGATTTATCCAAAGTGACTCACAGTGCATTCAATATATACACTGTGTGAGTGTGTGTGTGCGCGTGTTGTAGTTTTAAGGGGTTGAGGGGCCTTTAACTCTTCTTGGGTGTTTAGAAACATTTCTGCATCCGTTTTTTTCAAGCTTCATTGTGGAAAGCAGATTGTTGTTGGGAATTTAAGAGAGCTATTAGGGTTGAAATGAAGCGCGATGAAATCAAAACTTTCCCCGGCACGCAGCAGCTTCCTGAAGGCCGGCTGATTACATCTCACCAGGTGCAGGTTGCGG
>JBAJNP010004752.1:10990-32025 GCA_036877545.1 Yasuhikotakia modesta | reverse complement strand
GAGAGAGAGAGAGAGAGAGAGAGAGAGAGGAACCGAAAGCATCATTACTTCATCAACACCTCACAGAGACAGTCAAGAGCCTTAAGCACCTGTGTGCGAGTTCGGGAGCGACTTTTGCGCCAGAGTTACAGCATGAGTCCCAGTCGGCGCTCTGAGTCCAAGCATATTCGCATGGCTTTTGCGTAACGCGCTGAACATTTCTGGAGGACATAAATTTTTCCAGCTGATGTGAGATCACAGTTTTCTTTGGAATGATGTGGACCTTACATGACGGTGTTGGATTTGTGCTCTTTTCGTGTTTGTCAATTCAAGTTGGATTTTCGCTTGACGGTAAGAATGATGTTTAAGGGGTTTCCTAATTTCATCGTAGGCAAACTAGCGAACGAGACTTTTTAATGCATTAAACCTTCCAACACCATTAGCTCCCCATTGAAACTCTTCAGTATGCCTCCGATGCTGGCTGTTTCACCGTTGTACAAACACTTTTGTTCTGCATTCATATGTATATCCATAGTTATACTCTAAGCTAGAATTTAGCGAAAAAGTTACAAATACAAAAGATACGCGAGGATGCTTCTGATGCGATGAGCACCTAATGGAAAATATCAACTGTTGATTGCGGATAACTCGTGTCTCCTTTAATGTCATTTTATTCAACTAATTCTGTGCGCCCTTTGCCAATAATATAGGTAGTAAAGGGGTTATTTTGAAGGGACGGCATGCGCGACTTGCATCTCAAGTGGCGGATGCTCAGAATGGGCTTCGTTAAACGGACTGCGGTTGTTTTTCAGCACCACGGACAGCTCTCATTAATGCGCCGTTATAAAAGCAGGACATGGGGGGAAGTCCTTGATTTTTGCAATTTGACAAAGAGGCAGCGCCGCAAGAGCAGATCGATGCTTGTCTCGGAGCCAGATTAAATGTAATAGCAATGAACGTTTGACTCGTTGCACACGGATTGTTATTAGTTTTAAAAAGTCCCTCTTTTAACTGCACCATTATCGTTCTTAATAAATATAGTTTTTTTTATTATAGCAACATAGTTTTCGTTATTCACCTCTTTGCGATGGTTACTGAACCACTATGAAATGTTGTGCATCAAATATGTTTATGTTAGTATTTGTTCATATAATTATATTAAAAGTCGGGACGTCTGGCGGTTAAGAAAGACAGACACAGTGTAAGACTGCCTATCATTATTCTTATAGCGTTTGTTACATTTCTCTTGCAGGAAAGTTTACCGATTTACCCTCTAACATTACCGCAAGAGAAGGACAGAACATTGAAATGGCATGTGCATTTCAAAGTGGGTTGACCTCTGTTTACTTGGAGATCCAATGGTGGTTTATTCGTGCTCCAGAGGAACCGATTACGAGCGAAGAGGATGAGGACGACACAGAGGTAATAACATATATTGCTCGGAATTAAGGAAAGGTTCATTGTTTTTAACTTGCTTTCATAACTTTGTATAACAAAGCACATGCAATTCAAATGTATGCAAATCGTTCTAGTTTAAGAATGCCCTTGCCATTTTGGATATCATATATCTTTGAGCCAGTTCCCCCCATTTTGACACGCCTACGTTACGCACCATTTTATCCACTCAGCGTCTTTGACATAAACGCAAAAGTTGCTACTTTTTTAATTTATTGCACGAAATGAATACAGACGACCATTTTATGTTGTCTCACCACCACGAATTTGCTTTTGAAAGCCTGTTTCCTTTATATAGGTTATAGTTATATAAAGTTTCCTTTATATAGGTTATATTACAGTCCCTATTAAAGGTATTGTGCAGAATTCCTGTACTTCTACTTGTGCCCCATAATTGGCATCGACAACCATCTACAGTGTGTCAAAACATGCACACACACACAGTGCACAATACATGTCAAACTAATCAGTTGTTTTGCTCAAGGATTCTGTGTTGCATGCAAGAGTCTGATTCACTCGGTATGATTCATACTGAATGCAAGACCCCTAAGGCTTTAAGATCCTCAGTTAAATTGCTGTGACACTCATTTGGAGATCACTGGTCTTATTTTGAAGGGCAAGATGTAGAAGCGAGGCCTATCTTGGAATAACATCAAGGTTCCAAGCTGTATGCGAGATGCCCCAGGCTAATTGTCAAGAAGTCTGTATGTGGCCTCTTGTTTATAAGGCTACTTGCAGCGGACATATTTGCAGCAGGGCGTTAGCGTGATGTGGCGACATGTTTAATGACAAATCAGATTTTAGAAAGAATGTGTGTGGTGTGGTGTAGTTTCACCATTGTCTCGTCTAAGTCATGGCTCATATATTTTATGCGTGTGTCATTGTGGTGGTTGTTCCTTTGTCATAATGCTTCAGAAAAAAACATGTTTTTGGAATTTTTGACAGGTTGTGAGATGCCTTCAGTTTGAAAGGCTGTTGATGAATGTATAGTCAATTGTATTAGTGTCATTGCCATTAGAGTCTAGTTAGCATGCAATCACCCTGTCTTTATTTTGTCATAGCATTTTGCAATTTATGATAAACATCAAATGAGGTTTCTTTTATTTGATAAATGCATTTTTCTTTTCAATCACTACCCAGGAAAAAAAATCACTCAGATTTAATACCGCCATTACTGAACTGTTGTTGTCTCTTATCATGTCCTATTGCCAAGGCTTTGATCCATAGGATCTGTCAATTTGGAATTTGTGTGGAAGAAACTGTAGTGTGGTATGTGTCATCGTTCACCAAAAATCATCTTTTCAGGGCATTGTATGTCAAGTCACATGCAGCTGAGACCCTGGCGAGGGAAATCTGACAAAAAAGATTGAAAAGACATTGTACAAAAGACATCCATGACAAGTCAGAATAATAAGATGGGTGACATCCGCAAATGGGTTCTGATATATAATATCAAAGCATTCACCTCTGTAGAGTGGCTATTAGGAATGATATGTGACTCTCTGCATGGCACAGTAGACAGAGACTTGCTAGACTGCAGTGGTGCCATTTCTGTCACAGGTATAATGTATAATGGATATGATCCATACAGATTTTGCAGGCGTCAATATATTATGGCCATATCTGTTGCTGACACTGTGGCTAAAATCGAAATTCAGAGAGTCCTCTGAGTTCACAGTTCTATTAATAGAGATGAATGAGGTATGAGTGCTCGCTGTCCCCTTTAGTGATACGTGAGGTTTCGTTCCTGGCTAGGCCAAGCTGTTTTGAGTACTTTAATCCAATTCAATACTGGCACCACATTGGATAAACCATATCTGTTAACTAGTGAAGTGTATTTCTTATGTCCCATAGCCCCACAGCAAGACAAGAGGCCATTTATCAAAGGAGCTACTTCCCACCTAAATTCAAATGATAATGGAATTTCCAATTTACACATCTACTTTATTTACATACCTACGGGTGCATGGGACCACTGTAGCTTCTGAGCTCAAAGCTCAATATGGTCTCACCTGTAGTAAATTATGTTGTTGTATTCTATGCAGGTGTTATTTGATCAGTAATCTAGTGAAATCGGTTGCCAGTGAAGTTTATTAATCCAGAACTTCATTCAGACTATGAAATGTACGTTTTAACATTAACTTATGGCATTAAATGTAAGAAGAACAAAAGGGGGAAGCCAGAGAAAGTAAGAGAGCGTCAAATGTGAATCAGTCTAATTTCTCAAAAGCTCACACTAACACATTTTTATCATCACCAGGCTTTGTACTAAAATGACTAGTCACAGCAAAAACCTCAAATCAAGCAATAATGGCAGTACAGCTTACATTCAGCAGTAGGTTTGAAGAAAGGACATTTTACGTCTGCAACTAAATATCTTGACTGGCTGCACAATATAGAGTCCCTTATGTTATTAAGCTTTATATTTTAATAGTTGTTCTGCAGATTCTGTAGTCACCAAAAATGTGGATGGTGTCATAATAGCAAGCATGGAAAACTCATCAGTTTCACTAAATAATCTATACAAGATGTTTGCTTGACACAAATACATTGTGCATAAACAAAAAACATGTTCTGCTCAAGTGAACCCAAACACAAGAATAAAAGGATAATTTGCTTTTATTTCTGTTAGGACAGGTACACTATGTAATATCATATCTTTCTTCAGTTTTACCTTTGACATATTTTTTAAGAAATAAATTACCATTGTCATATATAATGGGAAAATAATGATTCTTGCAGCTTTAAAATGGAAACTCATTGTAATCATAATACAATATCTTCCTGTGTCAGCCCATTGGTCATATATGTACATATATTGGTCATTTACAAACCTATTCTAGACATATACTAACTGACTTTTGGAAGTGATACGTTTTAATGATGTCATTATTTAGTACATTTACATTTATTAATTTGGTAGCTTACTTGTGTTCCCTGGGATCAAACCCATGACCTTTGCGCCGCTAACGCAATGCTCTACCAGTTGAGCTACACTAGAACACTGAATGTTGTATGTAGAACACATGAGCACCAGAGCCCTGGCAGGGAACACTGGCAGTGCAGTATTTTTCTCTGGGTCCCTCACTGAACATCTGTACTACTGTATTGCTGTGGGCTCTGCTGCACTGCTAGTGTCCTGGAACCTTTCCCACCTTCACCCCAGTAGCTGCAACCCTTATTAACACTACAGTAAAACACAGTCTCTGTATTGATGCTGGTTAACAAGAACTTTGTTGAACCTTCAAAAACGTCGTTGTTTGTCCTTCAGCTGTGACCAGCACATCAGTTACTGACATAAATTCAAGCTTTTTTTCTGTAATTTAAAGATTCATTTAAAACTTATGCTTCTGCTGACAGTGGCACATTACAAGAATCATGCCTTACATCACTTAAATGTCACACAAGTAACATTTATTCATTTGGCAGACGCTTTTATCCAAAGCTTGTGTGTTGCAAACGCAATGGTCTACCAGTTGAGCTACAGGAACTCTGTCACATGAATGTCTCGTCATCCCAATCAAAATGATGGCCTGATCTAGACAGCATACTCCTTACAAATACAGCTAATGTAAAATCCATACCCTCTAGTTTGCATCTCTCTTCAGCCCAATTACAACCTAGTCCTCTGTCTATGTTCCCCTGTCAGACTTTTAAAGACAATAAGCTCTGAAGGTTAATGAAAGCGTGTGGATCCAACAGCCAAATCCATCAGGCCTGGCTATTGCTAGGGCAGGACACATTCATAATCAATGTAATGCTATTCTCATTAGGCTTTCTATCGGTGAATAGAACTGAGCTGGGACAGGCCACGTCCATCCCCCAATGTTCCATTTTGCCCCAAGACAGGTTGCATTAGGACAGAGGTTCGAGAAAAGCCACACAAGGAAGAACAAGGAAATAGAAGTGTAGTCAAGCTTTGGCATAACATTTACACTATAAGCTTCATTACAGAGTGTCAATAATGGCAATGATATTGCAACCCACTGTGGCTTAATTGGAAACCTTGTGTGGCAGTTATTAGACCGAGTTCATTTTTAGCGGTAGCTTAATCCAGGACTGCTAACCCACAACAGGCTTTAATGAAAAGTTTATTTGACACTTACAGCTTTGTAACGCAATTAATGCGGATGAAATTGCATTCAAATCTCAGAAGTCATAAATGCTTAAGTCACTCATTCTCAACTTTATATAAGAAACGCCAAGGTTTTATTGATTTGAATGTTAATATGTGGGCATATCCTTGTGGTTAGAAAAAAAACATCTTGCTAATATACTGTGGTACCACCAGGGATTTTGTAATGGGAAACTTGTCTGTTAGCTTCAACCACATTTTTCATTAGTTATACTTGGTTAGACTTTCTTAGCCCCTTTGGGCATTAGCACTGAAATGAATGTCCTGGTCTTTGAAAATGGCTGCTAATAAACTTTGAGCTGGGGTGTTTGGAAAAAGAGCTCTAATTTCATTGCAGAGGCTTACTTGTGATAGTTTACTTGCATCTATATGGAATTTAAGTAAAAAGCCTTTGAGAAACAAGCATAAAACCAGTGTAGACTTTGTTCCTTTAGCGTTTAAGTCTTTTATTTGCCATTCATTTGATCTAAAACTATTAAAACATTCAAAAGTAGCAGTGTGTTTTGATTAATTATAATTATTATTACTTTGCAAGCAGTATAGATTGCCAAAAATCATATTGTAGTACATTATTTAGTTGGGCGTCAGTAAGTGTTTTGCGGCCCAAGTGGGTGGTTTTTGGCTACAGTCAAAGATTTGGCTATACCGGTATGATGCTAATTTCCTGCTGTAATCTGTCACATGACATTTATTTGCTGAGCTGTAGGTGTTTCTTAGAGGCTGCATATGAAACAGACTTTATATAAATGAATAAAAGCTAACGTGTTGGTCTAACTTATCATCTAAAGACAGAGGTTGATGATGAGTCAGTTCAGTCGAGCTTTTAAACAGCACGACTTTTAAACTTATTCATCATCGGCAGCTGACTAGGCAAAATAATAAATGCTCTGCCTGCCATATTAATGCTCTGGTGTTTGTTCAGACATCTTAATATACACTGAAATACAAACCTCATTTTCATTGACAGGCAGTGATAATCGAACAAAGGCTTTAGAAAAAAATAATGGAAATCTCCTCTGAGGGATGAACTGTCATAAAGTTGGCATTGGCAGTTCTAACAAACACGTTTAGCCAGAACGACTGGCATCAAAACCTGTTTGGCAAGAGAACATTTATAATCTCCCTAAAAAAACAACAAAAAGAAAACTCTCAGTGGCTTGATTGGTGATTTGAAGTGAATCTTCAGTGGAAATTTGTGTAGGCAGTCTCTCTTTTAATCTTGACTCTGGGCTTTTGAGGATTTGGAGATTCCAGCGTAATGGATTCTTTCCACAATTGCCATAGACTGATGAAACGGAGAGGCTGCCACCAGCTTTCCAGAGAGAAAGAGAGAGAGAGGAAAGGGCAAGGAAAGCAGAGTTTGCTGGACAGAGGTTTGTGTCAGAGGAGGGGGAATCAGCAAGCATGTAATGTACAGAGGAAATGCCAGCAGCGCAGTCCAATTCAATTTAGAGGATCAAAACAAAAAGTAGTTCCCTTTGAAGACACTGTGAAGCGTGGGCTGCAATTAATGAATGACTCGCATTTGATCTATCACTGTCCCCCACCCATAACAAAACCGAGCGGGAAAAAATTCCCATGTGTTCTCATCTCTGACTGTAGTAAAAACCTAATGTTATTTTGCTTTGTACAACATTTGAAAAAAAATAGAGAGTAAAAGATCAGAAAACTGTCTCTGGAGTTCTTTAGAGTTCTGTTGAGCTGAATGTTCTGTCAGTTTCATCTTCTGTGTTCGTGCTGCTCTCATTTCATTTGTTGTGGAACTGGAATTCGATTCCCAGATTATGAGACTCTCACCTTGGCCGGAAATTACTAATGGATTTTGACTGATTGGAATCCCAGGACAGCCAGCGTTTGATTCCACGGAAGGAATACATCAAGGCAGCGTATTGGTGTATTGAATGAATAGTACCTGAGCTTTTGAAAGAAATGTGAGGAAGTTATTTCTATTTACAGTGCTTGTCAGGCAGTGATGTATTGATATTTCTCAAACATTTTGTAGGAGGTTTGTTCTAATACCCTGTGCCAAAAATGTAAAATTCATCACTACAAATTTTGGTTTCTGAACCACGTAGCATCAAGCTGTTTGACAGAACAGTTCAGCAGTTTAGGCAGTATGATATGACTCATGGAAAAAGTTTGTAGTTATTTTTAAAAAAACTTTTTCTCTAATGAGATATTTATTATAACTCTCTCTGTAAATGTCACACTTAAAAATGCCTTTTGCTTAGCTGAACGCTTGTTTGGCAACATCAGAGTGTACACAGTGACACAGCACAACATATTTTTGAGAAGGTCAACTTATATAAGGCTAAACGTGCTTCCAAGTGCACGTTTATCTACCTTAGCCATGTACTTTATTTTTAATATTCTATTAATTTAATAGCACTGAATAGAATAGACACAGAAACCTTGGAGGACTTCAATTGTGAAAGTGACTGTCGTACCCTGTTACATAATTTACATGTAATATTTATTCAATTTCTGCTGTTTAATTACATTTATAACTGCTTTTTTACATTCATGGTGATTTCTATAAAAATGAAGCACCTATTTTTCTAACACAGGTATTCATCAAAACTTCACTGGGTGTTGTTAAACTAATTAAACATCACTGGGTGATTTATATAACATGTGGTAATTACTTACCTGTGATATCACTCCTACAACACCTACAAATCTCCAACCTGTTCTAGCTAATGATGTCTACAGCAGTTTCAATTCCACTCCTAGTAGAATGTGTTTCCATTTAAGTGCAACTGAGAGACAGGAACCTCCAGCCGGGGTTACAACAGAAGCTAGTAGACGGTAGTGATCCTACAGAGATGGGGCCCATCAACATTTATGGACCACCATAAAAGAGATCATCTTCCTCGCATGAAAAGGAAAGATCAGATTAAATCCCTCTTGATGTGTGGTCGGGCTTCATCTGGTCTAGGTAACATGCTCACCGTTCCATCAGATCTCTCTCGTTTTATATGTCCCTCCAAATGAAAAAGTGATAAGTTGCAGCCATATACATGTCACGGAGATGGAAATGTCACAGTGTTTTGATAGAGGATGTCATTTCAAGGCTTTAATTGCCTCTATACTACAAAATGAGACAACAGTTTAGAGCGTTGATCTAGTTAGACTCTAGATTACATTTCAGAACTGAATTAAATATACAAAGAGTAAAACTGTGTAAACACTAGAAGAAACCGATGAGGCGTTGCTCCAGGCTGTGTAACATGGAGATCTTTAATACCTGGAGAAAGCTATCTGTTATCATTCTCATTGATCTTATGGCGGTTCCCCAGCCAGCGCATGAGGCTGTACGTGATCTGCCTGAGCCATCTTTTAAAGACAGAAAGCAAATGACATTGTAAATGTCATGTGACTTCAGTCTGGTGGATGGGAAAGCGTTATGGCAAAGCTGATTGGTTGAGTGACTGTCCTTGAGTGACTGCTGTGATATCAGTGGTTACATGTAAAACATCTAGTATAAAGTAATTTATGTCTTGCTTAGGAGCATTTTGTATTGTAAGAATATACACATATAAGATATATATATATATATATATATATATATAATCACATATATACACATATAAAATATATACATATAAGAACTATTTATAATTGGCTATTAAAGTTAACCAGCTAAACTCTGACCCTCACTAGGTACTAATGGTGTTTAAGCAACATAAGATGGTAGTGTAAGAATGTTTTCTAGCGTGAACCCATTAGCTGTTAACTCAAAACTGTAAAAGGTATTTGTGAGTCAGCTGGAAAAAAGGTTAGACTAAGGTTGCTTTTAGCGCTGACCGCTTCATTGATTGCAATGGAAGCAATCTGGTTTGTGTGTGACATCATGATTGGTGGTACGTGTAGACACAGTGGTAAGGAGTTACTGTAGCACTGGGAGCAGAGCACAGAACTAGACACCAGGTTTATGAGTTTGATTCCCAGGCAACAAGTTGGTATCTGTATTTCTGCATCAGTTGCTCATTGCAATCTGCTCTTCAACAAGTTACAGCAGACAAGCACAATTTATTTAAACGAATATGTGCACAAACAATTATACTTTTTGTCAATACTTATCAAAACATTCAAGGCCTGGCTGGAAGTCATATGTGAACACGAGGCTAATGACTTTTTAAAGGCTAATTGAAGTCAGGGGTTTCAATTAGCTGAGTTTGAAGGTGTGGGTTTGAGGTACCTCTGCTGAAATGTTGAAAATGCGTTTCATACAGAGGCGGTAGGCCATGCTGAACTGAATATTTTGTTGCAGATTTTATTAGGTAATATCAATATCAATATTGCAGTGCATCTAGTAGTTTACTTGTGATGATGTAGTAGATATTATACAGAATAATTTAACAATAACGTTCAGTTATATGCAGTTAATGTTCAATTAAACTCAAGTAAAAACCGAACATTTGCACTTGAAGAAGGAAAATATAGAAAATAAAAGGTTATATTGTATTTTGGGGCATTTGAGGCTAGTAAGAAATAGTTTACTGTAATATTGTCTAACAGTTCTTAGGCTGTATAATTCCCTGGTTGTATTACAATAAAACAAGAAACAGAGTTAGAACGATTATAGAGCTCCACAGTACATTTAACTGAAGGCTTGAGTTTAATTTACAGAGTGGGACATTGGGTGAAATATAATTATGGGAATTTAAGAAATTGTGTAATTTTTGTCTCCCCTGTCTGTTTCCACAAAAAACTGATTGGTTTGCCAAGACATAATACAAAATGGACTGCAGCGTCCATAACATCATAACACTGTGGGTACAAGCAGAGCAACTGAGCATCGCATTAATTATTGCAGCTCATGTTAACATAAATCTTGCAAGCAATGATAGAATGTGAAGGTTATGGAAATATTTTACTCTCCAGGTATAGCCATCTGGGCAGGCTAGAAGTTATAAGTAGGAAATTCACCATTAAAAGTATTTATATCTATTTTTTTCACTTTCACTGAGCTGTTATATTATAATGAAAGTAGTAAACAGTGCATTAAAATGATTGCAGAGCTGGAAGGCACATCCACCTGAAGGTTAAGGTTTAATTTGTCAGGTACGACTTAATGACAAAATCTAATGAAGTGATTTTGAGAAATCTGAAATTAGCCGTTCTTTGATTTTTTTTATTGAATTTCTTCCCCTTCCGTATCTAATTTACATAAAAGTGATTCAATTTGCGCTCTTTTAGGAAAATCTACGTGACGAGTCCTGCTTGTCTTTATGTAGAAATCCCATGTTTGGAATTAGGTATCTCTCTGTTGTTTAGAGGCCTGGCTTACATTGCCAGGTAAACCTTTCAAAGCACGAAGACACTCTCACTTCAGAAGTGAGTCAGATCTGTATCAGGTTGACTGGTTTCTCACATCTCCACAGAGAAGACAGCGAGGCTGCTGAGGGAAAGAAACAGCTGGATAAAGAAAGCTAGCGGTGCTTAGAGATCCAGGAAAACCAGCATCATTCCTTGTGAGTGAAAGAATTTGTTTCAGTCTGTCACTCAGGGGAGACGACACGTCTGGTTAAAAGCTGAACCCATCAGTAACATGACTGTCACCAGCGGTAACCACAACAAGTCAATGTGACATGTCTGTGGGTACTAAATGACCTCAGGCAGGGAAACAACAGGACAAACAACACCGTGTAACACTGTAACACTATGAAGTACTCGGTGTCCTGTGAGATTTTGAATAGGAAAAGTAAAGAAATAAAAGTGTGAGGAAACTATTTTCTAAATGTAGTGCACTACTACAGTGAAGCTACTTTGAGCTAGCTTTCAGAAACTGAAATTGGTTAACATTTACTTTCATATCTAATTCCATATCTGTGTGGAATATATTATATTATTGTACATGTATATGATAAATGGCTTTGAAATAATATGAGGATAAGAATATGACATGAATGAATTTTATGACATTTTGGGGTACGGCCCTTTAAGTGAACAATGTCTTAACTGTCCTGACAAGTGATGATAAAAGCTAAGATAATGATACAATAAATTAATCTCTATTATGATGAGATGCATGAAACTTAAACAGAATGACTCAATAAATAAGACTTCATAGAATACACAGTCAATTACAGAACTAAGTCAAAAATATAGCAGACAGCAGCTTTTCACAAAATGTTTCACTATATAAAATATCTCACAGTGAATCAAACATGCAGTGCTGAAAAAAGTAGCTTGTTACTGGAGAAGCTACTGCTGTGAAAACAACTGAGACGATAGCGTCATGATTTTGAAAAGGTGTTAGTTACTCCCCTGCACTGCTAGTTAAAGCCTCATAGAGTCAGTGCAATTTAGACGGGTCTAGCTGAAAACATGGTGTATAAAGTGTGGCAGAATATATCCCTGCTGTTAATTTCTTTATCCTTGTCAGAGCTTAGAAACAGCATTATAACATTCAGCTGTTGCAAGGGTATGCCCTTCCATTAGGACTCTATGATATTATGTTTTTCCCATTGCAAATAGTACATCCTTCCTGTGAGTGGATGTACTGATTGTACCGTCTAGTAATGGAAGAAAGCCTGTCTTTTCTTTTAATAATGCACCATATGCTCTGCCCTTAGAATAAAAAAGTAAAAGATAGTGGGCCAAAAGCATTGCTTTTAGACCTCCTGAAAGTCTTGGTTATTGAATAAAAGCTAGAACTATCTAATACTGTATGCCTGTTTATGAACCTATAATACGACTATATTTACTAATGGATGTAATCTATGAATGTGTTTCATAACAGAAATTAAATAGATGTTTTATTTCATTTATATGAAACTTCCAAACTTCCAGTTATATGCTATAAATCTTATTATTTTATACAGATAAAAATACAGATTAGCAATGAGTTTAATAGCAAAAAAAGGCTATTAACGTTTAGAGTCTTTATCTGGGTGTATATTTGTCAACAATTTACTAGATTACAAGAGGCAAAATCAGCCTGCTTCACATCAGACAGACAACAGCTGTCAAATGCAATAATTTCTTTCATATACATATATTCACACAATGCATAACACCCTCTTGCCTTCCACAGGTCTGAATAATTCATGGTTCACCCAACAGTGTGTCTGTGTGCCCAACAGTAAATGATACTATCCCTCTGGGCATTAACAAGCTTTCTCCGTATAACAAGGATGTTGGTATAGCACATTTGACATGTTTCAGCAATCTGTCAATGCACAGAGGCAGTTTAAAGAGTGAAATGGGACACATTGCCCATTGCAGGCTATGTGTGGCATAAAATGTCGGAAAGGGTTCAATAGGGTTAGAAGCTGCTGTTTGGACATAATTGAAGCTTCTTGCTGATACAGTTATAAATATGTTGCCCATAATAAACTGGAAACTATGGTTAGATAGCTTTGCATTGTTCTGGCATGGACTTGTGAAATGTATTACATGTAGACACATCTTCCTCTAGCTCAAATGGTGCTAGCAACGGCTGAACCATGGTTTGACTCCCAAGGCATGGATAAATTGTCAAATGGACTATAATGTGTTTTGTAAATTGTAAACTGTAATTGTAAAAGAATGTAAACTGTAAATACTGTCTCTCTAATCCAGATACTCCTAATTTATTCTTAAAAAATATAGCATGATATATATATGTGTGTGTGTGTGTGTGTGTGTTTGTGTGTGTTTGTGTGTGTTTGTGTGTGTTTGTGTGTGTGTGTGTGTCAGGCCACAACATACTACAAAATGTCTCATGCACTTGAAAATAGTGCAGAAGTCATATGGAAAGCTTGCTAGTATTAATCCCTTTGGCTCTATGAAAAAACACATTTGGATATTCTGCCTAAGATCTGTTTCAAAGAAGTATTTCCAAACACAAAAGAACAAAAATCATACTTTCATTTTCAATGAACTGTTCCCAGAATTAAAGTAAATTAATGTTAAACTGTGTTCTATTACAATAAGGTAAAACCTTTGAACTACAATAGCATGTGCATATCTAATTAATGCAGGTGCTCAGCTACAGAGTGATGTAACTTACACTAAGAGGACCTTGTTAGAGCCCCAGGGACAGGAAGTGACAAAATAACTTTACTGCTTAGAAGATAGGCTTTATGTATTTATCAGTTTTATGACATTAAGCCTTTTATATAATTTTAAGTACCTTGCATACTGGCCTAATTGTTTAATTCAATAATGTCTGCACTTTGACTATTTATGCATTGTTGTAATTCATTTATTTCTCTTACAATTAATTTAGTGGTGAACTGTAACCAATTTCTTCAATTTCTTTACCAATGAAAATGAATGTGATTCTTTGTGTTTTGCATGTTATTTAAATATTGAAACTCCACCCACCTGTATTTCACCTTAGGTTTAAGACAAGAACGTATAATTGGTGATGAATACAGTTAAGTATGAAAATGGATGTTTGTTTGACCCGATTGACAGCTGACGCACAGACATTAAAAGTGGAATGTCAGCAGTATACCTGCTAATCTCTGTTTTCTTAAATTAAAGCCCTTTTCCAATGAAAACATAATGAATAATATTGGCAACATTAATTGAGTGCTGTCTGAATTCTGAAGACATTGATGAATGTGATGAAAGCTCCAGTGATGGCTGCCATTAAACACAGATCTTGACACATTTATCGGCAAAACAGCCCAAGCGTGAGAAATAACTCCATTAATCATTACCTACAGCATCTATGAAGGAAAGACCCTGCGCTTTACCCTCGCATTAGTTGCTTTAACGTTTTCAAATCTGCACAGGCCGTGCGTTTATTTTATTGCACAGAGCCCAGATGTCATTAAATAAGCAGAGGCACATGTTCCAATATCCCTGCTTCACCGAGTCTGTTACCATGTGCTGCCTCAGCTGTATCTCAACTGCTAAAAGAGTCGCTTAGCCATAAAGCAAGGCCATCACGATGCATTACTGTGCCTGCACTACATTCAAAGAGCATACAAGAGCAATATAATAACTTGTTGAACATCAGCCAGCCGTAAGATGATGAAACAGTGTGCGGATATGGATAACTGTACAGTGTGTGAGTGTGTGTGTTTGTGCGTGTACACATTTTTGTGTGCATGTGTGTGCGTGTGTGTGTGCGCCTGCATGCATGTACATGTGTGTGTGAACAAAAGTGAAAAGTTCTGAGTTTCAGAATTGTGTATCTAATCACATTGTTTGCCCTGAGAACAAAAAACACACTGTTCAATATCCTCATAAAGAGGGAGATACAGATTCATAATAATGATCTCCCTGTGGTTCGACTGCAGATATCTGAGGGCTTAATCTCCATCTCTGTAAAGAAATATGCTTGACGGCTGTGGCCATTCAAGTGAGCTATGTTTATATCTTAATATAGATGATGCTATCCTTCTTCCCTGACATTAATTTAGTGTCTGGGACCTCAGAGCCTCGTGCATTATGCAAAATAATTGCAGGGGCACATTTTACAAGAAGTCAATTTCAGCAGCCATGAAGAACGACAGGTTTCTCGTAATGAAAAGAGTGAGATCACAAATGACTAGTCAAAATGACTAAAGGTATTAGTTTGACAGGCAACAGAGCATTTCAGCTAATGAGAAATTATTAATAAATAGTGCTTTTGTTTGGAACACTTTTCAATACTTATCTTTCCATAAAGCAGAATAAAAGGACATTAAAGAAGAGTTTTAGAGAAGCAAAGTTGATTTAAAAGTAGAAAATATACATCATATAAAAAGGGGAGGATGTGCACACAAAGCGTATGGGAAACCTCACACAAAGTGTTTTTATATATTTTAAAGACTGACATTATAAGATATATGCACTATATATGCTTTTGTTTTATGGAAATATTCTTTTGTTATATATATATATGTTACATTCTTCTATGTTAATATTCTTCTAAACAAAACATCTATGTTCCATGCAAGACAGAAAGTCTGAAACAACAAGAGCACAAATTTCATGCTATTTTTGTATGACCTGTCCCTTTAAAGATAATGTAGCAGATGTTACTGTTGAGCAGCAATCTGTGTATTAATGAAATAAAGTGGCACCGTTTGCAGTGAGAGCCAGACACTGCTTAGAGTCTGCAGAAAGTCAATGCTGGACACCCAGAACCAGTATTGAAATTCGAAATTCATTAGACCACATTTGGTTTAATTGTATTTGATTTTAATAAGAGGCTACTGGAGGGCCAACTAAATGGCTGGCATGTTATAGCAGAGATAAGAGATCTCCATGTAATGAAGACCAACAGCCCACATTAGCAAAATGTCAGCTATGAGTGAGCTATCATGACCAGCACTTCCTGTTCTGTTCTTTTAGAACTTCCTGTTTAAGTATTACAAAGCGTCTTCACAACAGTGTTTTTCCGCCTTTTTAATATTTATATAGAATTTTAGAATTTGGATTAACCCTGAAAGGCTTTGCTTTTGACCGTGAATTTTGTAATAGCATAAAATTATTTTCCCCCAGTGTTATTTATTTATTTACTTTTGTGAAATCATTTGAAATGCATTAACCATCGGAACGTGTTGTCCAAAACAACTAGCAAAACGTTAGCAGATATAAATATGCAGATAGTGTTGTTTAATAACTGCAAACGTGGTATCCAGACATGGCAGTGAACACAAACAAAATCATGATAAACATAAACTAGAACAGTATGTAGAAAATACAAACAATAACATGCAAAGAAAACAGAGGGGAATATAACACACACACACACACACACACACAAATATATATAGGGCACATTAGGGTAGTGTAACAATAAGAACATGACTACAAAAGATGTAATACCAGTTAGAACCAGATAAAGAGAAGGTAATATCTGACAAAAGCACACATGTGAGGTAATTAGTCTCAAGGTTTCAGAGTTTAATGGATACCTGATATATAAACACTGTTGTCCTGAACACATCACTAGTAAATTCATTTTGACAAAAAGTGCATTATACGTGAACTGTGCCAGTCTTTCTGTCAGTCATTCCCTATCCTTGCATGCCCTTATTTTAAATCCACAGCGTTTCATTTAAATCTTTATTATTTTATGTGGCAGTGTGAGAATCCTTTGAGGTTGCACTAAACCCAGTCAGCTCAGCAAAATGCCATTTGGCACTTTTTTAATATAAATAAACGATGCCTTCTAAAATCAATGCAGAACGCACAGCCACCTCAAAAGCTGGGTTCAAATAGCGTCGGACCGGCTCATGAGGCAGCCTGACTTCCTTTCATCCGCTTGCTTTTTCAAGGTCTTCTCTCAAAAGGTTACCTAGATGAAGCCTGAGCGCATAATGCTTTATGAGAGTTTCAGGCAAACATGACATTATTGGTGTTAAGGATGAACATGTTTACCATGGATCTAATCTTTTCCTTATTGCTTAATTTAAAACCAATTGCCTCAGACCTCAACAAGATGAAGTTCAGACGGAAGCATTATTCCTCTTTAGCCTGATGGATTTTGCGCTGATTGTTTTTTGATGTGGTGCATTTTGAATATTTCAGACTCTATAAAGAGACGAAAATGGCGCCTGTAGAGCCATCTGCTCCTATGCCTCTCTAATGAATCAATGTTCTGTTTAGTTCTTGAGATGTAAAGCGATCCGCGCGCAGTTCTTGTCCTTGTCCCACCACACAAATGATTATCCGAGCCTCTGAAAGATTTAGAGATTTAATGATGTCATGGGTTGCCAAATATTCAAGGACGTTTTGATCTGTGAGTTGAGAAAATGATTAAATGTTTCTTCTTTGTCTCTGTAATTATATGGTTGTGATTTTAAATGGGGAAAACATACAGGCGTTTATTCTTGTTCCTTTTGACCTCCAGATGGAGCTAATTCCAGAACCAGACCCTGATGAAGAAGGGACCAAAATAAGTGTGAGTATGAAATCTATGGCCTTGTTTGGAAGTTAACAGTTAATTAGTGTCTTTTAATTTCAGCAGCATTCTAGGTGTGCTAATATTAAATATAATCACACTGGGGTGATTCACATAAGTGGAAATATATTTGAAAGATTAAAGTTGTAATATTTGGGAATATTATTATGTATTATAATATTTGTAGCATAACTACTTCAGTGTCCCATACTGATAATTATGTGCTGAGGCACCTAAAGAATTGCTTTGTTATGGAGTATAAATTCGATTTCCATTAATGTAGC
This sequence comes from Yasuhikotakia modesta, assembly GCA_036877545.1. Classification (NCBI taxonomy): domain Eukaryota; kingdom Metazoa; phylum Chordata; class Actinopteri; order Cypriniformes; family Botiidae; genus Yasuhikotakia; species Yasuhikotakia modesta. Next base: position 14,336 of record JBAJNP010004752.1, on the reverse strand, counting down.
CTATACTTTTATTGTGATAACTTATTTTATTTTATGTTACTATTGTGATTATCACATAATAGTGTGATTTTTTTTTTTGCATTATTCACACACTATTAGACATTTAATCATCTAATTTTATGTCTTTATTCAAGCAGTATTATGCATTTAATGTTCTTATTTTATGACTTTACACATTTAATCTCTTTTATTTTACAAGTTCTTAGAAATAGTTTTACCTTTTTTAAGTGACACTGAAATGTCATTGTACATTTAATCTCCTTCAATTATTTATCTTCCATTTGTAATATGATTAAAAACGATTATTCATTGCAAATGGGTGTTAAATCTTTCATTAGATGCTTCACACTAAACACCACAAACCAAATACTCAAAGACATCAATACATATAATACATATAAGTGGATGAGCCTCTTGAAGCGGGTGCGTGGGCCACAAAAATTGCCCCAGGTCAGCATGCTAAGCAGTTCTGCACTGGAGAGTCACAAAAATGGTGCAAATTCATCTGAAGATTTGCCTTCCAATCTCTCCACAGACAGTAAAGGTTCAAGGCAACGACATCTCCCACAAGCTGCAGATCGCCCGAGTTGGCAAGAACGACGAGGGCCTGTACGAGTGTCGCGTCACCGATGCTAACTACGGAGAGCTTAAAGAGTACAAAGCTCAAGCTTACCTGAAAGTCAACGCCACGATTCGACCCCGAAATCGGACCGTTAAGAAGACCTCACCGCTGCACTTGACTGATAAGAAACCCCGCAAGAGCAGCTCAGCTTTGGGCCAGGACACCAACGGAATGAGCTCGGACCAAAGGTCCCAGTCAACTTCTACCTCTCAGTCTTCACAGTCCAAAACAATCAAAAACAGCACAGAGTCAGGTAAGACTGTAAGACTATATTACAGTCATTTTCGGCCTTTTAGTGTCTACCATTGGTTTTAAAATGCCTGTTTTTTTTTTACATTGGCAACATTTCATTATTAATTGTCTGGTATATGACTGCAAGGTTGAGAGTGATTATAATGTTTAATGGGCAACTTTAAAACTTTCCTTATTGCTTAAGCACTAAATTTCAAGCAGTTCCCACAGTTCCCACAGTTAGCAATAGCACAGGAAGGTCACCTAAAAATATACACATATGTGATTGGAGCTCAACTTCTAACTCAACTGGAAGCCACTTACTCGAGTTTTACATTTATATCAAATATTTCCTACAATTATATTTTTATAGGAAATATTAAAAAGACTTGTGTGCTTGAAAGGCATTTTACAATGAGGGCCAAACACTTTGAAGAATATTCTTTGTTCCTAACTGCAGTTACTGCGACTATTTAAACTGGTTAGATGATGAGAGTGAGAATTTAAATATAAAAGAACATTTGTTTATGCAGTACAGTCCACAGTGGGTTTCATTTTAACTGTAGCAGAACAAGAAATGGAAATTATAGGGCTACAGTAATAGAGTTTATAAACCCTCCCAACAGGCAATAAAAGCTCTAATTTCACTCATTATTTCATTGAACTAGGTATTACATTCTGATTATAATTGACCACAAATAGCAAATGCGTTCCTCTTTTGAAAACAAACTTTGGATTGCCTCAGTGTTTAATATGAGATCATGTTAATTAGTACCGGGGGATTAACATGTAAAATCGGATATTTGTGTGATTCTAATTTGATATGCGGCTTGTTAGAACATTTGTGACAGGTTTACAATCCCTGGCCACCTGTACATCTGGAAGGCAACAGAGAGAAATCTTCAAATCTTGTGAAAACATTGACAATATTTGGTTTATTTCAGGCCCTCTGAACATCTCTTTGTATCTCCCATATCAACAGTCTAAAATGAGATGAGGTTAGTGCTGTACAGAAAGTCAAAGCTGTCCAATATTTAAGACTTTGTGGTTACTAAAACAACACCAGGATTAAAACAGGTACAACACATAACAGAGTTGTGTATCATTCAGAATTTAATGATGTAGTTTTGTTTAAAGTTCTGTATTGATTTTGAACTGTTGCAGAATTTGAACAGAATGCAGAATTTAAATTAAAATAGAATGAGGTTTAAGAAAAGTTTAACAATGCTAGCATAGTTTTTAATGCTACATTTCATGTATCTGCTGAAAAATGTGTACATATAGAACATGAAACATACAATTTATTACACATATCAGGAAATAAATAGGAATATTAATCAAATGTAATGAAATGTTGTGGCCAGTCTACCATCAAGCAGATTTAAATTTGATTGCAAGTTCTTGTAAGGTATAATTTAAACAGTAGGTCAAATGAGTCAAGGTCAGTTTAATTATGCTATATTGTGACATTGTTGTATAGCTTTTCCATAATTACTTCTAACCTTCATAACTTAAACACGAGTACTACTGGGTTTTCTTAACCTTAGAAACCTTCCCTCTGCAACATCAATGAGCTGTAATTATAGATGGTGGCATTCTGACACGACTCATAACCTTCCTTACAGCTAATCAGATGGGACTGGTAATGATTGTATAGATGCAATGCGTAGTCGACAGCGCGTTATGGCTTTGAGTTTAAAGGACCGGCAGGAATCATTAATTATTCTGTGCGAGCGGCCGTCCAATGCAATTGCTTGTTTCAGGGACGCTCCTGTTTGGTTTGATCACCTCAGGCCAAATGAGATCTGGCAGAGAGGAGCACAGGGTCACAATCTTCCTCCTCGTCCTCTCAGTTCCCTTCTTGGATATAGCGCTAGACCGAAACAGAGCCTTCCCTGATGCCCCCCGCCCACCCCCTCTCCAAGCATTGCTGTGTTTGGTCCGACGAGAAACCTAGTAAATGTCAGTGTGATTTAGTGAATATTTCATTCTCCATTTCCTCTTTGTTGCCTTGTTTTCAGGGTTTAAAAGCAGTAAAGGCAGAGTTTCTGCTGTTTCTGTAGTCCTGTATACATGAAGTTTGGAATCTGATTGGATTTCTTTGATGTTTTTCCATCTTATTTGATTGTTCAAAGGAAGTCCAGAAAAATATAAGAAAAACATAACAAACAAGAAAATATAGTCTGAATGTTCCAGCTTATTTATAATACTCGGAACAAAATGAAATGCACTTCATGACTAAGAAATTGATGATTATTTTTCTGATTTGTCTCAAATAACCATATCTCAGAAATTTATCTCTGGTGTATATGGTTATTTCTGCTGTAAGAGATAGATATATATAGATGGATATATATGGGAAACATTGCTAAGCATATATATATGTATATATATATATATATGTAGCGTGTCAGCCGGTTTAGAAAGCGTTGTTTAAAACACTATCTTCCGCTGAAACGAGGGAATATGAGCTTTAGCTCAAAGGTAATAATA
>JBAJNP010004752.1:0-10940 GCA_036877545.1 Yasuhikotakia modesta | reverse complement strand
CTACTCCCAAGTCATATCTGAAGCTGTTATCATCCAGATGGCCCCTGACCCTCATGTGGCCTCAGGACCACACGCTACAATATATATATATATATATATATATGTATATATGTTTCCCATATATATAGATATAGATAGATATAGATATGTAGATGATATAGATGGGTGTGTATATGCATTTGCTTCCCTAACAGAGCTGTCACCATAAAGCTTGTTCTGCATATATCTTGAGACCCCTTTAGGAAAGACAGGTTTGGGCTGTGTAGGGAGGCAGCGTAAATTAATCCCTTTTCATGGTGTAATGGCAGTTTTCAGTGATTTATAAGGGGAGGTTTCTGTGAATATGTAGATAGTGTCTTTATTTATGCACACCATAAAACTTCCATTTTGTGGTGCCTGCAAGCTTTCGAGTTTCAAAATGTTTTTGGTAGTTTGTATGTAAATACAAAGGAAGTAAATAAACAAACAAACAGTACGTCGTTAGTAATGCAATGAACATCATGTTACTTTAGACAAAGCTTGTATCTGTGCCTTCCTGTTGCTATTGTCATTTATTATCTTAATAAAAATGTTAATGATATTTGTTATGTACAGTATGAAATATGCATTTATCATTCCTTTTTTCAAAACAATACTTTCAGACATGACAATAAATCAAAGTCCCATTAATAAAAATAAAAAACAGCAGCTTCGCTTCATACATTATTTCCTTAGTAATGCATGATGTATAATCGAAAATCCAGACTTGAATATAACATTCATATCTGTGATTAAGTGGCTAATTAATGTTTTGCCTTGGTAACTTGTAATTGTTTAACTTGTAATGTTCTATAATTTCTCCCACAGGTACGAGGATAGCCACAAGTTATGGACTTGCTGTTCTCATCCTAACATCCGCTCTCGTGAGGGAAACATTGCTATAGTTCCAAGACAGTGACTGTTTTTCCCAGAATCACTCTTATTTCAAAGCCAAGAGAAAATTGCCTGTTTTTTGGATGGAGCAGATGGCACAGTTGTCCCAAACCACTACACAGCACCCACTGTAGTCTAATGATCGTCACCAGAAGCACCTTTGTTCCGAAAGGGAGAACAAAACTGCCATACCGGACACATGCTTAGTGCTCCAAATCAAACAGAAGACATAAATGAATACAGACTCTTATGGGATCTTGCACCCGTATATATATTTTTTGTTTGTTTATTTTCACCTTTTTTCTCCAGCTGTGAATTTAATACACGGAGCTCTGAAGTTCGGAAAAGTCTATATTTCTGTAACATACGAATATATGAACGGATATACAGTATGTAAAGTAATTGATGGAAAATCCCCTTGACTGTGTACAGCTGCCGTTCATTCCGGTGCATTCATATGCAGAGACAGCCTTGAAAAATATGAAGAGGACTTGAAAACACTACAGCTTTATTAACATTGTATCTGGATCGACATTTAAGCTCTGCTTTACTATGTGGTGTTTGATCTGCATTAAGCTGCGGTGTTTGGCATTAATTCAGTGTTTCTTTGTTTTTTTGGCTTAAACGTGTTTCTTTTATATTCATTGGTTGTTTGGCATAATAAATGTGAGTTGTGTATATTCCCTTTTCCTCTGCCATATTAGTAATGTTGTACACTAGGGACAGTAAACGTGACACGTGAGAGTCATGTTGAGTTGACGTGTATAAAAATCAAGCGCAAACTGAATCACACACAATAATGGCAGTTAAAGGCATTATGGGATTTCAGAGATTGTTTGACTTTTATTTATATTGTGTTTTTTGAGAGCGGAGGGTCAGAGAAATTGTTGGAAATAAACGGCCTGAGCCTTCGACCTCTGAATCACCAAAGCTGTTGCATGACCTTCAGCGCTATTGAATGTTGTGATTGTGCTCTTCCAAACGTCTCCAGTCTGAGTCACCAACGTTTAAGTATTGAAGATGATTGCTTTGCACCACTCAAAGCAGCCGCCATGTCCGCAATGTGTTTACTGTCTTCAAAATCACGTTGTATAAGACCTTTGGATTTACACTATAGCTGACAAAATCAATAGCTGGAAATGGTCGGTAATTGGTTTTCACAGTTTTTAATTAGTGAAAGGATGGCTTATTTTTCTTTGTGGCTGTCCTTGAAATTATCTTTACTCTCATAAATATGTGTGGTTTAGCATATGTAAATTTTCTTGGTGGTATGGATTATAATGATTGAGAGAGTCGGCTTTGCAGAGGTTTCGTTTTTTGTTTTATAATCCATAATTTAGCTTTGTTTTGATGCTCAGAGCACCTCGATTTAATCTAAAATTCACCATATTCGTTCAGCATCACCTGCAGGAGGTTTTTACAATGGTGAACGCAATTTGAATACAAACAAACTAAACTTAAGTTGACATTGGAAGGTCCTTTGTGTAGCAAACTAAATTAATCCCTAAAGAATCAGAGAGCTTGTTGTATGTAATCAGGGCCAGGTTGCAACGTCTTAGCAACACAGCGGCTAAAGCTAGTTTTAGCCGTATATTTTTATAAAGCAAAGTTATTTGTGAATAATAACCAGGACAAAGGCTATCAAAAAACATAATTAACATTATGTACTACTTATGATATCCCATGATGCATCTCACCATATTTTTAGAAGATAATGGTTAACAATTCCATGGTGATATTTAACAAACACTGTGTTATATATAGTAACAAAATAATCTAAATGGATTTAATTTTAATAGGTTTAGATGAGAACATGAACATGCAGAAGATGGAACACATAGCCTATTTGACATTCTACTCTTGTATTGATTGTCTTGTGTTTTTTATATAATTTAACCAAAGACTGCCACGATGACCACATTGCGGTACTGTTTACAAAATTTCATAAAACTCCCATGTATTATGCCAAATCTTTGCTGTTTTAAAAATCGAATTTGCTCACACACGCTAGAGTTATTGATGTTTGTTCCTCAATTTCCTCAAGGCAGTTACATTAGGATTAAAAGACAACTAAATAGAGTAAATTAACAGGCTTTGAATAGCAAACACAAACATAAGGGTCCATTGCAATATGTGTATATCATTAAATATGAAGTGATATTATGTAATTGTTTTGTGAAGCAGCCTTTGATTACATCATATGGATTGTGATGTAATGTTATGGTTGTTCCTGATCCTAAATGACAAAATATGAGGTCAAGCAACAAAATAAATGCCATGATGTTTTTTTTCTCTTAAATACTGGAACAGGACATGCCATAGAACGTGGCTTTGTAAGAATCTTGCCAATCTGTACTCTTTACGATCGAAGTCTAATAATAAAACCAGCTTGACCTTCTAAATTGTCTTCAGATTTATTGGCATATGTGACTTTCAGAGCAGGATCGTGTCCGAGAGCATTTCAATAGTAAGATACATTATAGACTTCTTGATTTGAGTGGTTTTGATCTACATACATCTTTGGGTTACTTAAGACAGCACTTTAAATAGGGTACACAATGATGATCCAAATCTTTGTCCACTGTAAATATATATCAAAACACTTTATCTGAGTCCATTAGCTGCATTTTTACACTGGACACCTGTGGTTATCTGTTGGATGTTATATATAACCATCTCATTTAACATGATGGAGGTTGGCTTACTGTAACATACTTAAGGGTACAGAGAGTTATTTCATAAATAGGTTTATGAAGCTCATATTTGGATTCAGATCAATATATTTGATGCCTTGTACATCTGTGTAAAAGTCACTGTAAACAGAAAAAGCAGCATGATTTATTTCCATTTCTAATTCTTTCCTTTTTTACTAAGAAAGGAAAAATGTATATGTGTATGGAATTACAGTTACCATTAAATGAAAGTACGGAAATTATGTATGTGTGTTTCTGTGTTGCCATCTGCACAAGGATTTCTGCAGGAACATATTACCATATTTGGTCATTGAGATTTTTGGCCACGCCTCTCCACAATAATACCACAGTGGCTAGATTTTGGAAAGCTGAACAGCAGCGAATGAGTGTCAGAGATTCTCCCGTTCCAAAAACAATAGCTGAAGATTTAGCTGCCGCATTCGTCTCTGAATACTATCTAAGATGGTTTCAATTGAAATCAAAATGAATTGCAAAGGAAGCACGCGGGAAAAGAAGTCCAATCCCTGGATTTGTATTTCCATCTAAATCCTTTAGAAAAAATAAAGATCTTCTGATGTGTTGCCATTTGCACAGGGAATTAATATGGAAATGGAAATATGCACAGGAAAATATATGGATCACCTCTTTAACTTCCTGGAGTTGTAGTGAAATGTCTAATGGGATGTTGAGAATTTAAAGGCATTATTTCATTTAATTAATTACGTTTTTATATTTCATTGCTAAGCAGAGATAAAGTTTTTGGAATAAGACATGAATGAGGCAGATTTGTACGAATTATCTTCACTTGTGGATTTTGACGCATTCAGCATAACTTACCTGTTTAATGATTTAGTTGTTTACTAGTTGTTTTGGTTTCATTGTTGAATCATTGTTTTTGTCTGTCACCTATTGATACTTTTTAATGGGTTTGATGTGTGAAGTACATTTGATCAAATGACGGTTGATTGATTACAAAACACAAAATATGACACGCTGTTGTTGAACTGCTCAGGTGTTTCAACTGTTTACAAAATCTTTAATGGCTGGGAAGCTGTACACCTCAGAATTGCAAATGCAAAAACACAGAAAAAACAGATTGGGGAAGCAAGGAAACACATATAAAAATTATAGTTATAAAAAATGTGAAAATCACTTCACAAATGCAGGATTTGTGCATCATTGTGAACTTTGTGTTTCATTCCAGAATAAAATTGTATTTACATTATTTAAACAAATATCTACAGTAAACACATACAGTAAATTACAACTATAATAACTACAGTAAACACATATGTATGCTTAGCATACATGACATTACATTAAGTATAACATTAAGTATAGGAGGTAACCACAACCTGTTAAGTAATGAATTTAATTTGTAATAGACCTTTAATTTAATTTATATTATAAACACAGACTCAGTTGTACATTATATAAGAAACTGTAATGTGATTTCTGCTCTATGGAATATGCTAGGCTGAATGAGGGGCTGGATGTTTGAGGGGTCTGCACCCCCCCAGAGCATTCTGGAAGATTCCAGAGGCTTATAACCTTGTTGAAGGGCATCGTAATGAGCAGTTTCCTAAAGTGCCACCCCACTTCCTCTGTGTCATCTGAACCTGTGACCCGTCTGCTAGCCACATGGATGCTCGCAGAATGTTTAAAACAAAAACAGTAAATAAACAATGCATTGTGCAAAAAAGTTTAGCTTTTTCCACATACTTCCTAATGAGTATTTGTATTTGTTCTCATTAAAAACAATCAACTTGAGCTGACAGTGATATAGGGCTCTTTAATGGCACCCTTAGAAATCCGTCATGCTAATGAACTGTGGCTTTCAGTCTACAACAAGACTGTTCTCGTCTATACAAAAGAGAAAAACAAAGAAAAAACAACAGCGAGGGAGAGAGGGAGGAAGCAGAGTTACGTCAATGTAGATTAACCAAAACAAATTCCCCCTGTGGCGCATAGCACAACATAGAGGTTTTAATACAATTGTGAGATATTTGTGCTTTTTAATAGGAAGGGCCTTAGAAACATCATAAGGATTCAGCAAGAGGTTCCAAGAAGGTGTGACAAGTCCCTAAATACACATTATATGTAATATTGGCTGTCAAAACAGTATTTACCATTCACTTTAATCACACGACCTGAGCTCAACTTGACTAAACTGTATGTGAAGATAGAGCCCAAATATTTCACTGTGATCAATGAATTCACATACAGTAAACTGACATACACTGTCATTTATTTGCTTTACTGAAACTTTTCTACCAAAGTAAGAGAAAAGTGTTTTTGTTCACTTGATTATTGGTTGTGTCTGTTTCTGTTTATTGCCTTTAAATCAATACAAAATCCAAATTGACCTGCTATTTCCTATTGACACATTCCTGGTTTTGTTGATTCATTTGCTGGTGCATGTTTCTCCAAAGAATACAAATGTTTTTCTTGCTAATCTTGTGCTAATCAAAGCTTGCTTGTCTTATTAAATTATGTATGTAATTTCCTTTTATTTGATAACTCCTCCCCCCATATCGTCCAATAGAATCATTTCAGGAGTCTGGAAGGACTTCACTCACTTTTTTCTCTAGGGTTCATAAACATCTATACATTTTTATATACATAAAATGATTTACATTGTATGTGCTGTCAGTACATTGATATTGTACCTTCAAATATGTTGTCCCAGTCTTTACAAAGCAAAAGTAGCACACTTAGAAGGTAACACTCATTTTACTTCATACAAATATCTATGAATATCAATGAGATCACACTGACAATCCCGGATTGTTACACAGCAGGCAAGAACACATAAAGCAAGTAACTTTATTTAAGGGCACAAGATATTAGTATGCAGAGAACTAAAAGTTTAGATTCCTGTGGCGTTTTAATATTGACAGTGTCCACAAGTCACATGACCTATAATAAGGTCTCAGAGTCAGACTGTAGCTTCAGGGATTCTGTCTAATTAACATTTTAATTAACACAAAATATTGTTAACTGAGGGCCACTCTGTGAGCTTTAACTTAGACTGCCTAATTAAAGACGTGTTCACCCTATTCAGCTGTCCTAAAAAGTACAAGAAATAAATGGAAAGATGGTGAGTAAAAGAGAAATAAAGATTTAGTATATGATTCAAACAATATCAGTTGACATGCTATAAAGAACTCATTTTCGCCAAAACATTTCATTTCAGAATTCATTTTGTGGCTGTTCTCTTTGTTGAATTCAAAGGGTGTCCAGTCCTACTATGGAAACAGGAATGATTAATCAGTCTGGAAGAGGAAAATTGTTAAGAATATGTCGGTTATGCAACTGTTTAAATATGTTTTTCTATCCATAGTTACAGTAGGCCGCTGTATGAACATATATTAAACGCAACATGCAGTTTTTAGTTCATTCTTTTTGTTTCAGTCTAATATCTAGAGACTGTGATGCTGTATTATTGTAGCTTGAGCAATCCGGTCATCCTGACACAAAAACGCTGGCTCCACCAATGGCATGAGTTTGGAGGTAAGGATCCATTTGTCCAGCCAATGGCTTGAAAGTTTAAGAAACAAACACCGTATTCTTTTTATTCATTTGCATTTAATGAAACACTTGAAATGAACAATTTGATGAGTTAATGATTCTCTTCATTTACTGCTGCGCAGAACATTTGTGTGCACAGTGGTTGGCTGATGACATTTTCCAGCATCTAAAGTAAGATACTAATTCTGCCAATAGTCAGGGGTACATTTATATATGTGTGTGTGTGTGTGTGTGTGTGTGTGTGTGCGTACATCCACTATTGTGTTGATATACTACACACATGTACTGTAAATGTCTGTGTATGAATACTCCTCTGGGATACTTTATACTTTATATTTTGTTGTTTTAAAGGAACATAATGTCATTATTTGGTTACCTAATCATGGCAGATTCCCTACAGGCAGTCAAAGAAGACTTTGCTGTAAATGGATGTTGTTTGCGCAATTATTTGTTTTGAGGACATGGCAGAGAAATCTATAAAGGAAATATTCACTGCCCACTGGAGGTCTATAGTATTGATTGAGGATGTAAAGTACATTGCCGAAGCTCCACAGTGTCTGATCATTAAGAAACGATAGAACATCAGATTCTAAATCTGATTTTAACATCCTACCTTCAACTGATCGATAACATTCATAGCCCAGCAGGAATAGGATATACTCAGTAGTAGTTTTTTCTAAATAGTCTAATAATCTAAAATTTCCATTAGTTGTTAGAAAAAGACTATATTTCAGCATAGACCAGTTCTAAGTTTCCTATTTAATGATGACCAAACAGGGATGCAGGGCATTAAACTGAAAGGGCATTTTAGCACCAAAACTTGCCTCTTGTTCACTAACTATCCACAATTCAGTTTAACCAGGTTCAGTAGTAGCAGAAATGTGATTGTATTTCTCTCTTTATATGTAATAAAGATTGTAAGTAAATGACAAGTATCACATTGGTATTTTAAACAGCAAAAAACTTATTTTCCCCTTGCTAACTGGAAACAATGCTACTACATCAATTTCAGATATTTTTATGCTGAGAAACACAATTATAATGGATGGCAAACTGAGAACAGTCACAAAACAAAACATGCTCCTGTTTGTCTTATTAATATTGTCAGTATATTTGTTTTGGTTTAATGCTCCACTTGTTTCAGCCGAGCTGTTTCCTCCCTTAGGATCACTGTGGCCATCAGAGACTGCATGTGATGTAATGGCCACTCAAGCAGCCAATGAAACAGCACAGATTTTCCTCATACAGTGCCTTACCTTAATGGTGTGACAATGAGACGCTTTCTGTTGTGTCATGCTATAGACAATTTAACTGTCTGATGAACAGACATATTGGGGGAATTACCATCACTGCTGATAATGTCTTTTATTTGTATGTGACATCTGCATTGATTTAATATGTGACAAATGGGGTCCTAAATGAAACTAGCATGAAATAGGTCATCTTGCAGGTTGGTTCTGAGTTGGACTGTGCATTACTGTGATCCAGTAACATAAAACAGCTCTTTAAAATGCTTAAAATGGGTATGTCACATGTCTGTATATATACCTGGATCATTGGATCATTTTAACTCCTTTTAATAAATCATTTGCTAAATCTCTGTTGTACAATTACAAACACAAGAATAAAACATCTTGTAAAATAATGTCACTAGATCTTAAATACAAATCTATTTACTGTTACTAGTCTGCTTTTTTAAATAATTAATTCAATGCTTCCAGGCAAATAGGTCTGACAACTAGAAATAAGTATATTTAAAATAACAATTGATAATAAGTCAAATTTACATAAGTGGGGGGAGGACTAAAAATATTGAATGTTAAAAAAATATTGAATTAAAAGTGCATGGGATCCACAGTATTTTAAAGCAAATAGAGTCTTATAGTGTTTAAACTGCCAAATGAATATATGCAAATGTAAATATGTGTTTGTGGTAAACCAATTGCTTGTTTTAAAGAACAACAAAAGACTTACAGTTAAAGCTGATGGACTTGCCTTGGGAAAACTCCCTAAACTGTAATACACAGGACTGGGACTCCATTCATGTTCTCATTAGTGGCAATTCTCTGCAGTTGAAATAGTTTATTTTTAAACGTAGTTCTCCCTGAGGAGATAAGTCGTTCAAGCACTGAAGAACAAGCAGACCCTTGAGATTGCTGAGGACTGGCCTCCCTGTGTAGACTTCTTTTCGTATCTAGTGTTCTTTAAAGGTTGCTGTTTGACTTGGAAGTAGTTGACTTGGAAGGAAGAAGAACAGATTAACTATAACATCCATACATTACTTATCCGGTGATGTAATACACTCAAGTTACTGGAACAAGATTTGAATCAGAGTATATATATATACCTGCTGAAAGTGATGTGTCATTTGCTTTATGAAGGTACATTAGTGAGCCAGACTCACTTTTGTCCATGAAATATGAGCTTGGCTGTGTATTGGAGTGCTGGGAATGGTTTCATAGTGATATTACTTTTTTCTACAGCTAAATATGCAGACATTGATAAGCAACCAGTTCATTGGTTGATTTCCCAGGAACATGGATCTGGATCTGAACACTGGATCTGAAACATCCTAACCTAACAATGCTGGCTCAACCAATGGTGTGAGTTTGAGGCAGGGTTATCGCCTGACTTCCTGTCCGATGACAAACAAAGGGAATGTTAGAAAAACTTCAACCTAATGAAACATTTAGCCTCCTTCATAGTGACCAGACTCAATGAGGCCTTGGTTTTCTACAGCTCCACACCAGCTACACTGTTTGCAATTAATGAACCAATATCATCTGACCTCATAAAATGTGATGTCATCTCCGCTTAACTTACCTCACCCTGCCAAAGTTTTGTTCTGGTTCACATTAAGTTGAAGTTTCGAAAACATAAGGATTAGCAATATTGGTATTGAAGCACAAAACATATCACTATGCCAAGAGCACTTTGGTTCACAGGGTTTCGAACTGGCACAGAAATACTTTTTCTTGAGCTATTGTTGTTTGTGCCCTTTATCCAGTGGAGGTAATACAATTGAACATTGGTTTACAGAGGAGATGATCTCCCTTAGAGAGGCACGAAAATTGCTTCTTGACAATACATATGGCAAACAGCCTTCCAGGACTCTTAAGATCATTAAAGTGAGGTGATGCATCAGACGCAACGTCTGGCACGGGCAGATTAACCTCACTGTTTTTAAAAGGACTGTCTCAAAGCTCTCTCTCGCCGCATTGATCTGTCTTTCCCTGAGTGCTTTTGTGTGTGTGTGGGCGCAGGTAGGGTTGCGTTTGTGTGTGTGAGAGAGCGAAAGGCAGAGAGTGCAACAAACAATAAGTAATGTGCCAGAATAGATAACAGGGTTGCAGGTAACAGGGTTGCAAATAACAGAGTTGCAAATAAAGTCTAAATTAAGCCATCACTCAGGAGTAGTCAGCTTGTAGGGTCAAAATGTTAATTTGCAGTTGTTTTTATTATATTTTTTCCTATAAAGTAAAAGAAAAATCATTTTTGATCAACTTTTACAATGCCACTTGGGTAACAGGGTTGACTGGATGTGTTTAATAAACACAGTTACATTTGTGCAAAAAACTACTGAAAATATGAAGAGACTATTTACTGCAATGCTTTAGAAAGTGTCCAAGTGATCAAACTTTCCTGGTGTCACTATTGTAGAGAATGTAAAAATGTTTCTGTTATTTTATGAGCTAGATGTAGGTAAACTTTTTGTTTAAATCTATATTACATAAGACAGTATCTAATGAGTGTATCTAACAAGTTCACACAACAAATTGATGCTTTTATCAAAAGGGACACCAA
>JBAJNP010004751.1:22500-32026 GCA_036877545.1 Yasuhikotakia modesta | reverse complement strand
TTCATTACACACAACTGAAGTAGTTCAAGCCTTTTAATTGTTTTAATATTGATGATTTTGGCATACAGCTCATGAAAACCCAAAATTCCTATCTCAAAAAATTCTGGACCTTCTGGACAGCAGTTAGGTCGGCAGTCTTACCCATGATTGCAGTTTTGAGTAATGAACCAGGCTGGGAGTTTGAACACAACTGAACTACTTCAGTTGTGTGTAATGAATCTAAAATATATGAAAGTCTAATGTTTATCAGTACATTACAGAAAATAATGAACTTTATCACAATATGCTAATTTTCTGAAAAGGTCCTGTACACTGACAACATCTAATGGGTCTTGTGGAGCAGGAAGCTACACAATGCCTACGGAAACTATAAATATCCTTTACACATGATTGGTCAAGATCCCTACTTGCTAACAAATAGTTATTCATGTGGGAAAACGCCAGCCCTGATCAAATTAAGTTGACGTCTGTTAACTGCGGCATGAAGTCTTTTTCTGCCAGTCATTTCTGAGGCCGCTTCTGGTTGTGAAGTTGAGTAGAGTTACAATGTTTCCGTTGCCTCTGAGTGTTTCTGATCTTTTCATCAGCGGTAAGATGTCACTCTGACATTCCAGTACTTCTCGATATGGAAATTTTTTGGCACGCTTTGATTATAAGATCAGATTCAGATCAAGGTGACAGGAGTAAATCCATTGCAGAACATTTGTGGTCATGTATTTTCATGTGAGGTTCAGTGCTTAATGTGCAGTGTGTTATAAAATGGCCTCAGGTAAAGTTATTTGTTTAATATAAATGTTTTCAACCCACAAATGATGTATTGATGATGTCAACCAGTCACTTGGTAACACATTCCTCTAAAAATATATAAAACACTTGAATCATGAATCCACAAAACCCAAGTTTCTCTGGTTTGGAGAAGAGAATTTATTTTTAAAGCACAGCATGACACTGAGTTTTTATGGTCTGTGTTTTAAATGTCAGTAGTTTCAGTACTTTGACATGAAACTGTGAAATTGTGCTTGGGACGTCTCATGGTTTTCTCTTTAATTGTATTTTCGTTGTTTCAAAGTCTTCTAACGAAATAAGAACCGTTTGACATTGGCATAACATGACATAATGACACTGAAGTGGTGATGTCATAAGTTTGACATACTATATAATCTGATTAATTATGACTTTGATTAAAATTAACTCATTTGTACATTCAGATGAAAGTATGATGAAGGTATTATAACTATATAACTTTCTAAATTTATATCTATATATCTTTACTAAATTAAAAAAATCTCAGATTTCATAACATGATTTAGAAAAGGATACAGTGAGGTGGACAAATAACCTGTTTGAATGTTCTGTTTTGTTCTTCCAAGAAAATTGTCATTTATTATTATGTATGAAAAGAACAGGGGCGACACAAAGAGAAAATAAAAGTGTTTTAGAGAGAAAGAAACAGAGAGAGAGTGAGAGAAATTGTGTGGTTAGATCAGATGGCAGTTGCTATTTCAGAAGCTGTGTCCATGTAGGGCAGCACCTATAAACTACAGTACCAGAGAGATTCACATAGGCCTCATGGATTTATGTGTGTGTATGTAAATGAGTGCTGTTTGCGTATATGCAGTTGTCAGATTTGGCTGCTTACGTCAATTACAAAAAAACATATTATGGTTTATTAGGCATTTTTTAGAAACTTTACTATAGTAATGATTTTTGTTTGTTTGTTTGCACTTTGATAACATATTTTTTGAATCATTTTGGAGTGCTTGTGAATTTTATTTCAGAATATTACCATGTAATACCATAAATGTGTGGTGTGTGATGTTAAGTTGGTATTTTAGGCTGCAATGTCTTTAGTCTCCATGGGGACTAAAGCTGGTGTGTATGTACAGTGCGGATATGAGCCATCTACCCTCATCGTACATATCATCTATCTGGCAAACTCATTACTGAAGAGCCAATTTAAGACTGATGCTTCTGCAGCTAGATATAAAACAAAAGCGTTGCTAGATGTTCCCCTTTCCCCGATTTACTTTCACTTTATTTGACGTTTATCATTTATTAACCTGAGCAGAAATTCATAAATACCAGTATATGATTTACAATATCCCTAAATGTGTAAATTTTTGTTTAGTTTTGTTTTTATCAGTTTTGTAACAGGGTTTCAGAGGCAAGCAGCAGGGCTACTGCAGCATCCATAAAAGGTTTTTGTTCATTTTAAGGAAGTAAATTTAGTTTAATGGCGTTATATGTAAAACTATATATACAGTAATACAGAGCAAAAACAGAAACAGAGCATTGTTTTTCAATAAAGGATGTTGCCATGGTAACTGTATGTGAGAAAGATGTATTCATGAAGATTTTTATAGATGGGAATTTTTCATTGACAAACACATACTGAACACACACACTGGACTGAAATAGGGCAGAAAATGCTCAGTCCAACTTCTGTGAACGTCTTCGAACACATTAAAGTGCTGCGATGCTTGGGAAATGCTGCAACAGGAGAACTCAGGCTCTCGCATGCCTTGAGTGTGTGTGTGTTGGGTGACAGAGGGGTTGCTGGTGTGTCATTCCTTTGGGATGATTTCAGATTTTCCATACTGCATATCACTAATAAAATAATTTAGCCCAGAGTCACAAGAACATGTTACTCATAAGGCATCAGTTCAGTTTTGCTGTGAAGGCATTACAAACATTCTGTATTTAGAAAATCATAAGACTGAAAATGTAATATTGTACAGTTAATATTTTTCATTCTTTGTGTAGCATGTTGTTTAAATTTGTGTAGAATTTTACTTTTTAAATTAGGGCGTTTAAGCCAAACTGTCTGTTTGATATCGTTTTAATATGATTGCTGTTTAGGGGAAATAATTAGGATACTAAAGAGAGTTTGTTTATGTGCAAAATTAAATATGACTGTACAGAATAATACATCTGACTAATCCTTAATACAATTAATGTGACAGATTTCACCAGCAGTTTAGAATATCAGCTGTATTGAGCAGCAGAGTAAATGACAGCTGGGTTTAGCATTGACCATCAATTGGCAGGATGCTGGTTTAGATGATTTATAACTAAGATTATCAGTAAGTTCTGTATGTATATGTAAATGAGATCAGCTGTTTATTAACCCATTAAGATTTACTCAGAAGAATTTCTTTACAAAAGCATGTATCATATTCAGCACTGCTCCAGTTGAACATAAGCTGATTGGCTGCCTCAGTTATGACAGTCCAACTAGCCCAACATTTTACGTTATGTTTGCTAATTACTGGAATTAGTAAGAATTACTAAGAATTAGTTTTACTTTACCATGTCTTTGTTTGTTTATCTAACTTTAAAAATTGATCCTTTATAATCCTTCAGGGTAAGTTTTAAGGGTTGGCGTAGGGCTAGAGCCAAGATTTACACTGAAATTTCAGAGTGACAGATGAAAGTTACTTTGTAACCTTTTTGAAGGTTAAACGCCTGGCTTAGCATTAGTCAGACTGCATTATCCATGCCAAGACATATCAAATTGAAACACACAGCTTAAATAACCATGCCCATTCCTCAGCACAAACCCGATGTGATTGGTTAATAGAGGTCAGGTCAAAGTGAGAGTGTGCGCATGTCAGGGAATGTTTATTGTGTCAGGCTGACTGATTTGCGCTCCCTTCATTCTTTTCCTCCAACAACAATTACCTTCATCAAATGAGTGAATGAGAGTGAGTGAAAGAACGGCAGCAGTCTAAACAGATGACAAGCTATTAATACAACTGTAGCTGCTTTATTTACCCACAATCACTGGCAGCTTTTTCCAACTCTGTGTGTTTATTCTGTGGTGAGGTGAAAATTCATTACGTATGAGCGTTAGACATGCATACATTCCTCCTGCTGGTGTATTTTTGTGTGTGTCTGTTTTTAATGCATTATAATGTTTTTACACAGCTCTCTGGTGTACTTGATTGTGATTGGTCCTTCACTGCATTCTGCGATCTAATATTAATGACTAATAACTGTATCACTGACTGTTACTCAAGGCCAGTGATTTCATATATAATTGCATTTTTTCCATCAGATCGATATTTCATGCCAATTAATTCATTTATTTGTAAATCTATTTGTATTTCAGTAATAAAGTGGGATAAAATGCAGCCCTGTGGTCGTTAGTTACAAACATTTTCAACATATTTGTACAACAGGATTGTACATTGTTACATAACATTTTTTGTATATTATTTAAAACAAAACCTTGGAACTATAGGTATTTTAATGTTAGGATTAGTTAACCAGTCTTTACAGGTCTTTAGGTCTTTAGAATGGGTTGTTTTGTGAATATGTAAATGAAGTGAAATTCAGTAGGATAAGATATCCACTGAAATAACCCAGGGCTTCCCACTGACCTTTGCAGTCCACTCAGCATTAGTAACAATGATTATATACTTCAAGCAACTGACAATTGATTAATGCAGCCTGACAATCAATAACTACCGGCAAAATTCACTTACATAGAAATGACTAACACCACCTGATATTTTTTAGTTTTACATTGTCAATAAAATGGAAAACCTAGCAGCAACAACAGTGCAATGATTTGTTGACTTTCAGTAATTAAATGACAAATGCACCTATAACACATCAAAATAATCATCAAACTACATCCTGCGTCACAAGATTCTGCTTTACTGACTAAAAACATTTTCCTCTTAGTCAGGAGAGACAAATTTATTTGCCATGCAAAATTGTTTGTACATAGTTAGGGT
Source organism: Yasuhikotakia modesta (assembly GCA_036877545.1). Taxonomy (NCBI): domain Eukaryota; kingdom Metazoa; phylum Chordata; class Actinopteri; order Cypriniformes; family Botiidae; genus Yasuhikotakia; species Yasuhikotakia modesta. Next base: position 27,284 of record JBAJNP010004751.1, on the reverse strand, counting down.
GCATTTTAAGTGAACGGTTCATAAAAAGTTAAATATTTACATCACATTATGTATTTACATTTATTTGGTATATATTTATAATCTGATACTCAACCCACCCAAAATATGAGAACAATTCTCTCCTCATGCATCAGTCAATCTGTAATTGGGTTTAAAGGGTCTCTATTAAGGGCTTTCCCAGGCGTCCAGTGGGGTTTAAAGCAGGCAGGCAGGCATCTCCTCTCATGCTGACAGCGCATTACCTCATGTTTTAAGATTAAGCCCCAGGAGAACACACAAACACACAGACATGCTGGTAACAGGACGCTGTGAAATGAATTTACTTAACAGAGTGGAAGTGGCAGCTGCACTCACAGTGCTGTTATTTAAAGGCTCAGGGTTACATTCTTGGCTGGTTATTACTGGATGTTTATTTTGTTTTATTACTAGTGTAAGTTATTGTGTTGTTTAAAATGTGTGCACATGCTTTTGTATTAGAAAATTCTTTATGAGGAATTAAAATGCAGACTTTAGCCTTTTTCTCCCTCAGCCTGTTGTGTCTCTTACTTTCCCCCTCAGGAATCTCTCTTGGCTGTGTCTTGGGTGTCCTGTGACGTCCGAATTTAGATATTGTCACCTCATTTCTCATTTTAATCTCTCTCTTTTAATATCCTCTCTCAGTATTCTCCACGCCATCATTTGGTGTGGAGCTTCTATTTTAAAATATATATAAATGTGCCACTTACAACCAAAAATGATTTAATTCTATTGAAAACTGTTTATATATACTACATATATATATATATATATACTGTAATATATTATATACAATTCTCTCTCTCGTCTGTGCAGTTTCTGCAGTCTAAATTTTGATTTGGCTCTTTGTACAGTTGGCTGCCCACCTACTCAGCCCTACAGAGACCCCTGGCTTCCAACACTGCATTACATTACACCTCCTCCCATAATCTTCTTTCCTCCACCGTATTGGCTTTTTCACTTTCTTGTTGCGTCTCTTTTTGTCCTCTATCCTGTGAGCTCTTTAGAAGCTGTTTATCACCAGGAATGTCTACATTTCACATCATTTACTACCTTCACTTTTTTTCCTGCATCATTCACCTGCTATAGAAACACATACATTCAGATCGATCATCCTTCTCCTGCAACGCCCACATCCCTGTTTCACCTCAGGAGTCAGTATACATACAAAACCAGAAACCCCATTTCCTGTATTTTGACGGAAACTCACAAGCAGGATTTTAAAAGTATTACAATTTAAAATAATTCTAAAATAACATCTTCATTGTCCTAAAATTATTGATTATTCCACTGACAAGACTTTTAATCTTCCTGAAAAATGTATGTCTGACAAGAGTTTTTTAAATTCACTTAATATTTCATACTCTACAAATGTACTGGGGTAGATGCAGATTTTTTTATGTTAAATTAAACACTATGACTATAACTATAATGTTTTAAAATCTTTGCCAGTTGTCTCGCAACTTTATACACAAAACCAAATCAGTTTCAATTCAGTTTCAAAACTCCCAACCCTTTTCTTTGTTCAATATACAAAAAACACAAAGCACTTATTAGACACTTCATCAAAATGAGTACAGCACCAAGATAATGTAGTTACAAAAAAGTTTGTATGAAAAGATACATTTTGCAATAACTGAAAAAGTAATCACAAGGTTCTAATTACTTTGTATAACTTTATAGCATTGAATAGCATTGAACTGGTAACTTTGTCAATGAAGAAAACCCTCTGGTGTGCTGGAACCCGTCTTTCATGCTAAATCCCAACACATATTTTTTTACTACATGCCAATTTCATTGCCTTTAAGGTCTTGCTCTTCCTTATCTTTGTACTCTTTTTCCTTATACAGAACATCTTATGCATTTTTTGCCTCTCCGATGATTTACATCCATAGTTGGTATAGACATTTAAAACACCTTTACTTGTTGATCATAGTGTTTTAGCAATTCAGAGAAAATGTAACACTATACAGTAGCACTTTTGAAACATTTGTAGCAATGAAGCTCCGTAAGTCACCAGGATTGTACATAATTGTGTGCATAATCAATATGCCCAAATACTGATGCACTTCATTAAGAATTTACAGTTTGGTAAATAATGTGTGGTGTTTTTTTCCTTAGACTTTTACGGCATGGTGTAACTCTCATCTGCGTAAAGCAGGAACCCAGATTGAGAACATTGAAGAGGATTTCAGAAATGGCCTCAAACTCATGCTGCTGCTCGAGGTCATATCAGGTAACTACAGCAACCAGAACACAACCGTGACTCACTGACAACCTTACAGTGCATCACCAAGATTAACCATGTATTACAGTTTAAACAAAAACATGGTAACTGTAGTTAAACCATGGCAGCTAACCATGTTTCACTACAGTAACCTTGATAAAAACTGGTTACATTAGTCCATCCAAGCCCTGTTGAAATAACCAGCACAGCTGAATGTATGGTGTGCTTTGGCCTCACTTCTTTAGTTAGTGATTCTAAGTAAGTGTGATCTAACCAGCCTGGAAACTTGTGCTGGTGTAAGCTAGATCAACATAAGCCATATAGCCTGGGTTTATCAATATCTGTAAACATTTCCCATGTAAAAATCTAATTGTAATGGTAATTTATACTTATCCAAATACTATTGATTTACTTGTTAGACTTAGGAACAATAGAGAAAAAACACAATAGCATACACAAACAAAAGACAAAAACTGATAAATGAACTGGAGGCCAGTCAGTAGGGTAGTGTAGTAGTCCAGCTTTGATATTGTGCTTAGTTTAGACAGGAAACGTCAGCTTTTCCTGAAATTGTACAGGGTTGACATTAGGATCTGGTGGTTCACTGGTCAAGGAGAAGTAGGACAGACAACATTGAATTGGTTGTTGCCTACCATAGATTTAAAAACAGACAGAAAGGCCATCTCTGAGAAATGTCCTATTCTGAAACTGCTGACTGTGAGGTAGGTTGTGTGAGAGATAAGGGCTGTTTAAATACATTCTTTTCAAGAACATATGAAAGTAACAGCTGGAGTGAAACTGGTCTATAATGGCTGACTGCTGAGGAGTTAGTTGGTTTGAGCAGGAGGGTCACCCACTGTATGAGAAAACACTTTCTGTAGTGATAGACGTTTAAACTGTGTGTGAGTTCAGGCAGCAGTAACCGAAGAGTTTATTGCAGTAGATATGAAGGAATAGGGACAAGGGGTCAGGTGGTGGCGGATACATTATCAGAAAAGGAAGAGGGAAGAGATTGATATGCACTTAGGTCGGCAGGCTCTTCTGACCATTTTCTCGTCATAGCCCTGTGCTTGGTCTGGTGGCTGAGAAGGGTTGTGCATGTACTGGCCTTGAAGGGAGAGGGCAGATTTTGTTAAAATAAGATGATAAAATTGTACAAATAGTATCAGTTGCTACTTCAGCACTGAGTGATAAAAACCTGTGGTTGAAAAGTGAGTGGGTGAGGAAGAGCAGAGGTTACGACTGAAAAAAAAACAGAAACGGGGTGAGAGGTGAGCATTCAGGAGTAACAATAAATTGGGAAAATTTTAAATTGGATAAAGAAATGGTCAGACACATGCAGAGGAGTAAAAAGGAGTAAAAAGATTTATTTTGGTGCAGTTACAAAGGTGTTTTTTCTACAAAGATGAGGTGAAATTGTAATTGAATGAGGACTAAAGTAAACTGTAAGCTGCTTGAGGTTTGTCTAGGTGAAAAAGGTTTAAGTAATTAAGAACTACCACTGGAGTGCAACCTTCTGGAAAAAATGGCACCATGTCTTTCTTCCATATCAGTTTCTTCAATGAAATGGAGGACAATTGATGAAACAAAAATTTTCCTGGATTAGTGACTGTAATTGCATCATATTCTAGTATGATATTATTGCAGAGAGAAGGCAGTTGGGTGAATTTCTGGGTATTACATATAAGCAAACCTGCCTCCATTTCTTGCCCTCTAGAATGAGAAGTGTGAAAGTGAGGTAGTGGGGAGGGCTGATGGAGCCAAAACACTGAGGTTTGACTGGCTGGTTAAAACAAGGGTAAAATCTGCTTTCACAGTTACCCAGCAGTTCCACAATCCAAAAGGCTGATGCCTGTGGAGAGTCACTTCTGAGGGAGATGGTGATAATTTCATTGTTTTCTTGTTTGTGTAGATCTACATCTGCAATGAATGGTGAGAATGTAATGAACACACGTTAGGAGAAGGAAATAGAACAGGCAGTGGCTTCGCCAGGGAGGACCACTCTAGTTTTGAGTGCTACTTAGTGACTCACTGATTGCTTCACAGCCGAGCCCACCTACTCAACTCAAAGTCCAAGGCTCAAAGTATCTAAAAGTGTGAAACAAATTTCCAGCCAGATGGTTAAACACTACCAGCTATTAAACAAAGCGTTCCTTCAAAAGTGCAGTGCAGTTCAAACTATTTGCAATGCAGTTGGTGGCGCATTGGTGGCTATGACTGTGACTCACAATAGCTATTGTGAACAACACCAAGCATATTTTTCAAGACTGATGTAAATCACTAAATGCAGAAAGAAATAACAGATGGAGGACACTTTCTGTTTGTCTTTTTGCCATATATTTATAGCCTTGCCATGGCAACACCATTCATGAAATCAATCTATTCACAGTTTTGCATCTTTAATGTCTCTCATTTTTTAGTCTCTCACAAATTTGAAAGGAAATTTGAAAGGACCCTTAAATGCAGTTTTAAGCACATACTTCTTTTTACCAGTTGGTGGCACAATGGCTCAAAGCAACTATGAAGCAACTTGGGCAAATAA
>JBAJNP010004751.1:0-17500 GCA_036877545.1 Yasuhikotakia modesta | reverse complement strand
TTTCTTATTTATTGTAATGGTAGTTCTCCATGAACATTCATTGTTGGGCAAAATACCAACTTTAATATAATAAAACATTTGCCCATTTGAAAAAAGCACACAAAAGCAATAAAACTGGGTTCCTGTAGCTCAACTGGTAGATCATTGTGTTGCAACAATGTTGTGGGTTTGATTTCAGGGAATACAAGCACTGATAAAAATTCACATTTTAAATCATTGTTGTGTTTAGAATTCAGAGCATGTAACATTTACGCTATGTGTTTGTTCCGCTATGTGTTTGCAGGAAAAGAACACCTGCTGTCTCAGAAGGACTATGAGACTGCATCTCTTATGGAGATCAGAGCTCTCATGAGAAAGCATGAGGCGTTTGAGAGCGACCTGGCTGCCCACCAGGACAGAGTTGAGCAGATTGCAGCTATTGCCCAAGAGCTGAAGTAAGAGAGAGTTTTACATACAGTTTCAGTGCTCACACTCAGCTGGAGGGTACTGTGTGGTCGGCTTTCAACTGTTGAGTTCCCTAACGTTATTTGTGGGCTTTATGACTAGTCAAAGCTATTCAACATCTGACCCACATTATTAAAGTTTTGGTCTGACCACAAATATAACATATTGCTGGCACAAATACTAGCAAAAAATGCAATGCATAATGTATTGTGTTATGGATGTGATTAATACACCAGTCAAGTTGTCAGTTCCTAAAACATATCATTTTTACAGACATCATTTTTATGATATCCCTGGACTGCATGTGGGCAGAGACAAACGGTATAGAACAATAGAATTGCTCACAGGAACATTAATTTGTTCATTTCGCCTACACTCTACAGTATCTGACAGGAGATGGATCACATGAGATCCAGTGCTTTTACTTTATTATTCAGACTCATTTGCATAGTTACAGTCAGTGAAACTAAATGACTCAGCCACTTTGCCTATGCAAATATATGTATGAACTCCTCCTTAAGGCCAATCAAGGTTTATGATGTTTCTTTAAAAATAACTCTTTCTCCCTGTCTAGTGAATTAGACTATCATGATTCTGCTACAGTGAATGCCCGCTGCCAAGGTATCTGTGACCAGTGGGACAACTTGGGAACTCTCACCCAGAAGAGGAGAGACGCCCTGGAGGTGCACAAACATTTACCAAACAGGAAATAAACAGTTTCTTCTTCTGTAGTACAATGAAAAAAATGATTGTTTTCTGCCTAACCCAATGCAGAGTTTTATTAAAAGTAGTTCTATCCATTTCTGTCAATTTTTAGAGAATTTTACTGTGATGTTTACAGCTTTGACTGCATAAATAATACATTTATTAATATATAGTATTAAACTGTTTACATGTAGTACATTAGTTCTTATGTCATGAGAATTATGCAAAAGTATTATTTAAGAGTTAAATTATGTATACATTTAGCACATAAACATAAGCTAATAGCTATGAGTCTTGACCAGACAAAATAATATTACAGTGATGCATGTTTTTCTACTGTTGTGTAATGTCAGTAGGCAAATGAGAGGGTAGAAATGTAAAAAATGTTTCAGGAGAGAGAAGAATCTAAAGCTGATGTAACACCTGTAAAGAAAAGTTAAAACCATGTATCACTTTGCAATTCCTAAAAAGCTGTTTCCAGGACTTTTTTGTTTGCGAGTTTTACCTGCATTTGATATGTGGCAAAACATTTTGCCCCCTGGTTACGTAATACATAAATACAGTATAATTGAGTGCATTGTCACTATGTACAGTAATTTCTTTGTGAATGTTTTTGCTTATGATTGATGTTAGTTGCTGATTGTTGTGTTACTTACACCAGCGGGTAGAGAAGCTTTGGGAGACAATCGATCAGCTGTACCTGGAGTTCGCCAAGAGGGCGGCGCCCTTCAACAACTGGATGGATGGAGCAATGGAGGATCTGCAGGACATGTTCATTGTACACAGTATTGAGGAAATCCAGGTCAGTGATGATTGCGGTTTATGCAATAGTTTCTATTTATTCCTTTAGAAAACACTTTTATGCTAAATGACCAACAAATGAGGAAACATCACAAATAATTTGCCATGACAGCAAACAATAAGTTACACATAATACACAATATATACAGTGCAATGTTCACAATGTGAGCAAAAATAATAGGGTGCAGAAGCTACAGCAGAATTTACTTCACTTAAAACAATAACAAGCAATGGTAAATTGTAAACAACAGTAGCATTTATTAAATAATAGATTTCAACACTAGTGTTTCCTAGTACAGCTATTTATACTGTTTGTTAAAATGCTGTAATTTAAATTATTTTAAAAGGATTGGCAAATGGTTTCACCCCACGTTGATCTTTCTCTGTGGGACCCTTTCAGAGTTTGATCACGGCTCACGATCAGTTTAAGGCCACATTACCAGAGGCTGATAAGGAGCGCACGGCTATCATGGGCATCCAGAATGAGATCATGAAGATTGCTCAGACGTACGGCATCAAACTGGTTGGAGTCAATCCTTACACAGTCCTCAGCCCACAGGACATCACCAACAAATGGGAAACAGTAAGTTGAACGTAAAATAACCGGTGGAGAAAGTTTTCCATTTGTGAGCAGTATTTGTTAGCAGGTTATGAAACAGATGAAAAGCACTGGGTGCTTCAGGGAGACTCTCACTGTAATACGGTTTTGGTGCCGTTTTATGGCAATGTTGCATGAAAGTCAATGAAAATAATTACTGGTCACATCTGAATTAATTGTTTATATAGTGGTGGCAGATGGATGGAATGTGTTCTAGATATTTTCAGTTTTTGTAACTGGTGGAAAGGTAAAACAACTTCTCACAGAGTAAATCTGCTGATGATCTTAAATACTAACATAATATAAATGAATCTAGCTGCAATAATTTTATACTGTGAGATATTAGACAAACAGATCTGCATGTCCTTGTGCTTTTTTATGTTATGTTGCCCCCCATCGCCCCCTGTAGGTGAAGCAGCTGGTTCCTCTGAGAGATCAGATGCTACAGGAGGAGGTTGCCAGGCAACAGGCGAATGAGAGACTGAGGCGTTCATTTGCTGCTCAGGCCAACATCATCGGACCCTGGATTCAAACTAAGATGGAGGTGGGCCTAACAAGATACAGTGAGATTTATGGTGTATCATTGTCATTTTCAAAAAGAGAAACATGTAAATATAAGTGAATGAGGGTTTTACATAGTTTATCCCCATAAATAAACATTTACTCACTTTGTAATTTTGTTTGTCTTGTTAGGAGATCGGCCATGTGTCTGTGGACATCTCTGGCTCCCTGGAGGAACAGATGAATAATCTTAAACAATATGAGCAGAATATTATTAACTACAAGTCTAACATTGACAAACTGGAGGGAGACCACCAGCTTATCCAGGAGGCGCTAATCTTTGACAACAAACACACAAGCTACACTATGGAGGTACTTCTGCATACATATCTGATCACATGAAAGTTGTGTCATTCCAGCTAGTTGTCAAACTTTTTAGAATGTCATGCTCTACTGTTTATTTAACATATATTGACACATTATAAGGCATGTTGCCACAAAGTAATACTTATAAAATACATTTGTGCAGTTCAAGGTTGCTTTTCAACATTTTTAGAAATAATACAATTAAGCTTTTGTCAGGTAATGAAAAAAGTAGTCTAAGAAAGTGTTCCACAACATTGTGAAGTTCATAACCACCCTCTAAAGAACATTTACCCTCTGACGATACCTGCTGTTTACCCCTCCAGCACATCCGTGTGGGCTGGGAGCAGTTGCTCACCACCATCGCTCGTACCATCAATGAGATCGAGAACCAGATCCTGACCCGAGACGCCAAAGGCATCAGCCAGGAGCAGCTGAACGAGTTCAGAGCCTCTTTTAACCACTTCGACAGGGTCAGTCTGTTACAAGTTGTGAAGAATGTAACAGTTGATATCAGAGTGTAAAAGTCTGTTGATTTATCATTTTACCTTGCAGAAGAGAAACGGTATGATGGACCCTGAAGATTTCCGTGCATGTCTTATCTCTATGGGTTACGATCTGGTGGGTAGTGATTCAGCCCCACCCACCTAATATGTCATGTCACAAAAATACATAATTTGATATGTGATGTCATATTCTGTGGTGGTTTTCTATTAGGGTGAGGTGGAGTTTGCCCGCATCATGACACTGGTAGACCCTAACAACACAGGTGTGGTCACCTTCCAAGCCTTCATTGACTTCATGACGCGTGAGACTGCTGAGACTGACACTGCTGAACAGGTCATGGCCTCCTTCAAGATCCTGGCTTCTGACAAGGTAAGAGTGAGACGCGCTACTCTTCGTATTCCAGTTGTGGTTTGTTGACGCGCTCCTTCGCGTGCTAAGGTGCAGTAACACCTCAATGTGTTGATGAATATTTAACAAGATGGGTTCACACTTTCATGAGTAAGAAAATATAGACATTTACATTTTCACACTGTGTCTTCATTAGAGAATTTAACCATATCTTACTCGTATTGTTTTTGGTGCTTCTACTGATTTGTGTGCTTCTACTTATACTTGATTGCATTAATAAAACAGCAATATAAAAACTCTAGTGTTAAATAAATAGGCTAGTTGTACTTTTCATAATTCAATGTTAATCATTTTAATGGGTTAATAGTTACATTTATTAAAATGAAAAATTGAAAATAAACTTCTCAAGTAGTGTAGGCTAATATAATTATTAGTGTAACTGTAAGTTGTTTTCCATTGGTAAACGATTCAACAATGTGGAATATGCATTTATTGGCTTAGAGTATAAGTGCTTAGAGTTACCAGCACAGCTTGTCCAATCAGAATGTAGAATCAGAAAAACCTACCTGTAACAGGTGTATGACTTGGTCTCTTTTCATTCTTAGCCTTATATCACTGTGGAAGAGCTTCGTCGGGAACTCCCACCAGAGCAGGCCGAGTATTGCATCAGCCGTATGACCAAGTATGTCGGCGCTGAGGGGGCCCCAGGAGCGCTGGATTACATCTCCTTCTCCAGCGCCCTCTACGGAGAGAGCGATTTATAAATACTTTAAAAGCCTTTCTTTTACTCTTTTCTCCTCCTTTCTGTCTTTCGCTCACCTCTCCTTCTGTTTTCTCTACGCCCCAAATTTTTTGTTTGATTTGAGAGAGCGAGTTAAAAATATTATTTTTCTCTGTGATTTCCCATGATTTTTACATTCTGTTTTTCGTCTCTATGCCCACACAGCTACACAAAATGAAAATGTGTGTTCTCTCCTAATAAACATGGGCCTTAAACCTATGTTACAGTATGTCAATTTGTATTTTGGAAGTGTTTCGAAAATGCCAAAAGTATAGCAGCCCTTTATCAGCCCAACTTTCTCTCCTTGTGCCTTAAAAAACTACAGCTTTATAAAAACCAAAAATACTAAAATGTTTGATTGTTAATTCTGGTGAGCATTTGTTAATGCATGCAGTGTGTATTATACAGACATATATATGTGAGAGAGGCCCCTCCCCCATTTTGTCTGTGTTGTATTTTATAACCCCAAAAAGCACTACTGCTGTCTAGTGTCTTCTTAATATGAAACTGTGAGAATAACTGACAGTCTGTACGCAGAATGTTGTCACCCTGTTCACTGTAGTTCAAATCTGTGTTGTTTTGTCATACGTCACCTCTTAATAGTTTATTATGTTTGTCTTTCCATACTGTAGTGTTCAGTGACAAACTCATTTTTTGTTTTCTTCTATTTGGAGAATTTGTGCTAAAATGATCAACCAAAGTAAGTAAAGGAACCTTTAAGATATTTGAGCAAACTGAATGTTTTTGACGCAGACAGGAAGCATGAGAACAAGCTTTGCCTTCAAATCCCTATTAACTGGAATGATATTTCTGAAGTGCATTAGTGAAAGCCAGGGACATACAAGACAAATTCATTACATAAAAGCCTGGATGTCCCTGTAGCAAACCACCCCCCCAACCCCCCACGTCATCCGAACGGACACTAGATTGTCCTGTACTCTGATTTTAAGACTCTTATTATCTACACAAGCCTGCACCCTAAAAGGATTAGCTCATCTAAACATCAAAATTCTGTCATCATTTCCTTCACCCTCATGTTGTGCCAAACCTGTACAGATAACATAGAGTGGAACAAAGGGGTCAACAAGCTCCAAAAAGACAGATGCACTATATGACATATTCAATGCCTTTGGAATGCATAGGACTTGTAGGACTTGTGTGTAAGGTACAGAATTCATTTTAAATTATCGTCCCACTTTGACGTAAAATGTCAAATTAAATTGACATGCTTTTCACATGTATCACAACTGAAAGAAAATGAAAGCATATTTGATTTGGACTTAAGAAAATAATGACAGAACTTTGATTTAAAGCTGAATTATTCCTTCAAGAATGAAGAGCATCACAAAGGCTTTTTAGGGTCTTATAAGGGAGGGTTTGAATTGTTCTGAAAGTGGTGGATGATTATCAAGCATGAACTACAGTTTTAGAGTTATATCAAGGATTTTGTCTAATTTCTGTTGGTAACACTCAATAAATTCACTTAAAGATGTTTGCTGATTATTACCCAACATGTTGCAATAATATAAATGATTAATTTCTGGGTGAATGACTGATGATCTAACTTTTCACCATCATCTACTGCACTCAAACACTCAATATTATAACCCAAAATAAAACTGGATCTTCAATTCTGAGTCAGTATTTTTGTGTATCTTTAAGTGTGTGTGTGTATGTGTCAATTTAATTGATTAATTGATAGAATTAATAAAAATATTTTTTCATTTATAAAACAGAAGATTAAGAATAAAAATATGCACATGCTGAAATGAGATTTGAGAGCTATAGCAGAGGGGAAGAATATGAATGATAAAATGACCTAAATTTAGGTCTGTTCCTGAAAGTCATTTAGGGCCCACATAATAACATAACACAAAATATGGCACAAACTTTCATCGTTCCTTATTGCTTTGTAAACACAAATAAGGGGGCAGTTGTGGTGTACTTGTTAAGGAGTCGAGCTTGTAATCAGTAGGTTGCTGGTTTGATTCCAGCACTGGCAGGTAGCAACCGATGTGCCCCTGAGCGAGGCACCTAACCCCCGATTGCTCCCCGGGTGCTACTGGGAAAGCTGCCCACTGTTCTGGGTGTGTGTAAAAGTGTATGGGTTAAATGCAGAGGTCACATTTCGGTTATGGGTAACTGTAACTGACAAATGATAAATCATTTTGAGTTATCATTTTATAAATGATAAAATGACCTTTAAATGACGTGTGTAAACTATGGCAGAATTATTATGAATTATTACTCCTTCAGGGCTGAAGTTGACGCTCATCTTCCATTGCCTCCATTAGGGGGCGCTTGACCATGACCAGTAACAGCACATAAAACCAAAGAGGGGTTGTAGTATGTAGGGCACAAAGTTAACTTTCCAGAGGAAAAGAAATGTGGATCAATGAGGAAATGCGATCAAACATTCTCCCTTTGTTCTAAAGCGATGGTTTGCCCTTCAGTATAAGTGTGTAGAATTCTGCAAAGGACAGATGTACATTAAGCATAATTGGCAGCTCAGGCTACATACATAGCAGCTGACTGAGATTTGTTCACTTGATTTGATACACAACTCAACTGGACTGACACAAACGTACTTCATACATTCTCCTGATTCTCTTGCATTTTATGGAGAATGCATGATTCACAGGAAATGTTTTTATAAATCTTGGGACTGTCTCCGTAACTATGGTGATGACGGTGCTGACACATAAATTGGATGAACACTCACACTAATCTAAATGACCTATTCTGGATATAAGACTCATTATGAAGATCGGCTTTTAGCTGTTCTTAATCTAGATTTGATCTTATCTTATTTAAATATGACATGCATGTTTTATTAATGCAAAGGTTTGGCTGAATAAAACTGCACTGTCAGATTGTTTGATGTGCATATATGTGTGTCTGAGAAACTGGGTACAAATTGTACTGTTGGTGTTACTGTGATAGTGAAGGCAGATTAATTTTACACTGCATAATGCAGGGACTGTGGAAGAGTGTGTGGTAGGACTTGCATAGACAAGTAGGGTAGTTGACTATCTCAACCACTAGTTAGTGCTGTCAGAAACCATTGAGTGTGTAAGTGTGGTACTTGTCGAAAACTTTCAGGTAAATAATCAAGTAGTTTTGACTAATTTTAGAAAATTAACTAGCAGAAATCATTGCTCATACAATGTAGTAGTTTTAACCAGAGTTTAAAAATAGCATACTTAATAGTTTTTTGAAACTATTTTGAAAAATAGTTTCAAAATAGCATACTGCCATAATACACATACTATTTAGTTATGCACTGTGTAATGTGTGCAGGGTTTGTAATTAACTTTTTCATTTACCAGCCAATTTTGCTACTAATTTTTGTTACCTGACATTCAGAACTTCTACTAGCTAAAAATAAGTGAAAGAAAGAAAATAACCAGATTAACTGTTACATCTTTATTTTGTCAACATTGTTCTCATTATAGAGCAGTCTCTTCTTTTCCTTTTAGGGTTTGTGGTGTCTTTCCTTTTTAGGCTGGGGTTTGTAATCCCAGTTAAATATTGCCACATTATTATGTTTAATTTTAGCTCTAATGCTGAGTTGAGTCTAGTGCACAGTTTTTTGTTGTTGTTGTTGTTGCATAGTGACGAATGTGTTCAAGGAGGCCAGATATGTGCAGATGCTGCGCATTGAGGCCGTAATGATGATTTAAGCATTTGTGTCAAAACAGATTTGGCTTACATGAGCTTTACCATGAAATTAATGAGTAAACATAATTTAGATAAAGTAACCCACCAAAGTAGCTAGTGGTTTGACAAAGTTACCCGCGACATTAGATTTTTACCCACATTTGGCGGGTGTTAATTTCAAACCCTGATTGTGTGCATTGTGTAAACAGAAATTTGACTTGACCTTCTCTTTCCTATGTGATGAATGAATTGTGAGGCGTTATCAACAGTGCTGTTAAAACTATTATGAGTTTCTTTACTTATTAATTGTTTAAAATTGTTAAGACATCACATGAAGACATACACTGTATTTATTTTACGAAACTACACCTAAATGCTACTCATGGGATATGCAATTTAAAAAACAATAGTGTAGCATACTACTGTATATCCCGTCAACAAGTCATAACACTTTGCATGAAACCTATCTCCTTTCCTCAGAAACACACTTTTAAAGTTTCAATACCTCAAACAAAAGATTTGAGGTATTGAATTTACCACAGACAGCGATGTTTGCCATGTTATTTTACCAAAGCCACTGAGAAGCGGCATCAGATGTAGATTAGAAGAGTCTCCGATGAAAAAGACGTTGATTCATTAATGAAAAGTGAGTAAAGTATTTGATCCATTTTCAGTGTTTTTTGGAGGTGTACTTTCTGAAAGACTGAAAAAGTTCTCACGTTTATATTTTTGTCTCACCTCCACTATTACACAAGGTCCATTCTTCTGACAACTCCTTGCTTAAACACACACAGTGCCTCACCCAGCCCTTATTGTTGTTAACAGAGCACTGTCTGTGTCCGGACACTTGATTCCACAAGAAATGAATGGGCAAATGCTGTTTGAGTTTTTCTTAGTGGCATAAATTTACCAGGAATTAGTGGTAGAGACACCTGGTAAATGTGGAACATAGTTTTTATCTGCCCCTCACAGAGGACAGTAAGTTGAGGAATTTTGTGGGATATATACTTTATATATATTTTATTATATATATTTTATATATATAATATATATTTTCAACATATATAACACTGCATAATATAAAATATCTTGTTTCATTGTAACAATCTTTCATTGTCCCTTATTGATTTGTAAACACAAATTATATTTCCATAGTCTACAGCAATATAAGATCTGTAGTGTAAAGTCACTATACGCCAGTAACTTCCCATGTAACTTTACCATGTAAATATGTTGTTTATCTACCATATCCTAAAAACCAGCTAAACCAGTTTAAGCTTGTTTTCCACATAACCATTTAACGTCTATGATATGTGAACCAGAAACAAAAATGAAACAAATGTTAAAAAAAAACAAATGTCATTTATCTAGTGTTCCTGTTGCTCCGCTGGTATTGGGTTAACAGTGCAAAGGTTTTTGTTATTCTTTCATTGTCCTAACTGCTTAACTTCAATCATTCCTGCCATCGGCCACCATAAAGAGAATATGAGGAATTCATATTTTAAAAATATGAGGTGTTACTTATAAACTCACTATGGTTTATATTTACGGCATGATTAACACAATGAGTAAAACTGTGGAAGGGGAAAATTACTTAACGCTAAATACAATTTATCATGTTGTGTAACAAACTACATGTTTTGTCTCATGTCTCATCTAACTTGCATCTAATATAGTGGCCAACAAAGCTTATAAATATGTGTTTATTGTTATTTAATTGCTAGTTTTGACAGACAATCTTCTAAACATACAGTGTCATTCACTTAAGTGTCATTCACTTAAGAAGGTAATGCAGTTTGGAAGAGCATTTAACTGAGTAATGTTAGAATTGCTATTTATGGATGAACTAGTCCTGAAATAATGCTGCATAAGGAACCTCAGTTAATCGGCAGATTTGGTTTTTAAAGGTTTCTTTTAGACCCAGATACTCAACGACCGACCTCTGGGTCGTGCACCTCCTGCGCGCGTGCGTTGTCCGGGGAGAGGCGGCGCGATACGATCGAGTGCGGAGCAGATGACAGACAGCACCGGCGACCCATGTACTGATATCAGTCTTGATGTCTCTGAATTGACATACCGAACACCTCAGCGTCTCAAGTGTTTGGCGTCATCTTGTTCAGAGCTCAAGTAACCGCAGACGAGCGAATCTGAAGCGGTTCGGACTTGTTTCACTGCGGGGCACGAAAACTATCCCATTAATCCATCAGTCGAGCGGCGTGAGATGACAAAGGTGGGTGCGAATATAACCTGCTACCGTATGGCTTGATCAGCGCGACTACAGGGTGGATTTAAACGCTTGTCCTTTATCTCATCCTAGTTTCTTTGTCAAGGATGTTTTGTCATGTATTTGTAAGATGCATCAGTTTTACGTATGTGAGGATGAGCGATGCAAACGCACCAGTATTCCCTCTACTTCAGTGATTTAAAAAATGACGATTATCCAACACATCAGTACTGATGACAGGGATGGATGTTGAACCAGTGGGATGTTTAAACATTTCATGGTGTGGGTCAGATTTTAGCGACAGTTTCTATCTACCTGTGAGGATCAATTTGGGCAGTGCGGTGAGACACCCAGCCGGATTAATTCAAACGCGGTATCCACGTCTGACCTCATCTGCTGGGTTTGGTGGAATGAATATCGCGGTATTTGATGCATTTTGAACGTGAAACGAGCTTAAACACGCTCGTGTACTAAACGCTGCATATGTGCTGCGAAACTTAAACGTAAAACAAATCTGAAAGGTTTCCCGTGTGTTGTAGGGAGGTTTGTAGGTTTAATGCAAATGGTCTAACATTCAAAGTACATGCAGATTAAAAGATGCTTGAACTAAAAAAAACTGTGTTTAAAGTGCTTCTGGGCATTTGACGACCTGTCATCTTACTGTCCTCATGACAGTGATTGTTTTTCTTATATATATCGTTGTTTGCCAGTAATCTTATAGTTAGATACGTTTATACATATACGAGTTAAATGAGACTGTGTGGAACATTTTCACTTTTAACATTTGACTCAAACTCAGAAGCATTTCAATGAAAATACCAGTTGCAAAACCTTCACAGAATTATACAGGTTGACCTAAAATCTCAGTGTGCATAAGATCATTTGTGTTTGTTTGTTTGTCACTGAATGCTGTAAATGAGCTTTTTTCCTTTTTATGAAAAAGTTTGTTGCAGGTCTGTGACTGTAATTTGAAATTCAAATGGAAATGAATAAATGCACCATTTAGCACTTTAGCAAAGGTTTTCTTCACCGTTTTGTTAAATATTAATGTCTCATTTTTATTAAGGCACACTATGGGTGTCATCTGATAACATAACATGTGTACATAACATTGATTCAGAATATTACCTGTATGTTTCTTTCCAAACCAAGACGAAAGAGGATCTAGTTTCTCTAGAGAGAAATTGAGATATTAAGAGCAATCTGAACTTTACATGATGATCACCATTAAGCAATGAATGGACCTGGTGTCCTCTGTTTGCAGTTGGGATTTTGTCCTGTTCCATTTCATTGTTATTTATATACATTTTCTAAAAACACTGAAGGATATAATAAGAGAGGAACTCGCTAAAGTACTGAGAAGCTAAACCATTCAGAGCCTATTAGGTGATCTTCAGAATTTTATTGTAATTTAATTTTTTTAACAGATCTGTGAAGTTTATCCGATGCTTGACGGGCAGCCAGTCGATGGTTGACAGACTCAGGCTAATGGGTCATACTTGGTCATTCTTGTAAGAACTCTGCTTGCTGCATTTTGAGCTTGTTGGAGTTTTAATGAAACCTGCAGGGCAGCCACCTAGTAAGCCATTGCTGTTTTAAAGTGAGAAATGTAGTTTTACAAATATTGGCAAATTGCTATTGAAAATGCCACTCCAGACTCTCAGATGATAAAGCAGGTTTTATAAAGCATCCATCAAACATATTTTAGGTTGTTCTATGTAGAAGATCCAATAATTGAAATATGTTTTGTCTAAATTTAGTAATAGGAAGTTGCTGGTCATCCAAGTTTTGATATCGACTATAGTTGATATCGACTTTGATATCAATTTCACTTTGGTGAAGTTATAGGTCTTAAAAAGATGTACAAATGTACAAGAGTAACATCAACATAACAGTGAAAACTAACTCCATGTCTACTAACAATTACCTTCAGAGGTGGCATGTACAGGGTGAAAAGGCCCAAGCGCCAGGTCCTGTGGCACTCCATACTGAACTTGTGATTGATAGGACACCTTTTCACTCACAGCAACAAACTGAAAGCGATCAGTTAAATATGATTTAAACCGGGCCAGTGCAGTAACATTTATGCCAACATCATTTTTAATGCTATTTAAGAGAATGCTGTGGTCAATATTGTCAAAGGCTGCACTGGAGTAGAACTAAAAGAGAGATGTGACCACAATCAACTGACAAGAGGAAATGATTTTTCATCCTTGACAGTTCATCCTTATCTATAGGAGAGCCTGACTGGATTTTAATAAAATCAAAACTGTTTTTGTCAAAAACATTGTGTTGACAACTGTTATAAGCAATTCTTTATTTTTAATGTAGATATTTATTTACTGCAGTGGCTAAGGTTTTAAATTTTGAAAAGTAAGCAGATCTGGACCCTTTAAAGGTTTGAAACTCTATTCTCCCATTAGCATTCATAGTTAGCATTCAGTTTCACTCCATCTTGGGGGATGTTGTTTTAGGTTGTGGGTGTGCTCATAATCCCACAGTGTTGGGCTGCTGTTGTTTATCTTCTTTAGCCGTAGTAGAGCAGCTACTGTTGTCTGGGGTGTTGGAGAAAAGGTAGTTAATGTTTTCTGTTAAACTATCAAGGTTGGTAGTTTATAACAAAGTTATTTGTTGTATGTAAAGTAATTGAGACAGGCAGATTGTTGTTAAAACTTCAGTGGCAGAAGTTATTGTTATACTGTATTTCATCAGCAACAATTTATTGACTTGATCTGTGACCAATTCTTCTGATAAAAAGTCAACAAATTGTTTAATGAGGTCTGGGTGACACTCTGGTGGTCTGTATTTAGGAGACAGTAGAAATGAGCTTGATTTACACCAAATTAGGTTATATTGAGCACCATTACTTCAGAATAATTGTTTCTGGGACCATTTAAAAATATTCAAAGTGCAGCAACACCTCCTCTGCCTTCGGATGTGGTTCATGCTTATAACTGTTTTTTGGAGATCATGTTAACTGTCTCTGGAATTTGTATTCGTAATTCGTAATTTTACCAATTCTTGGTACAGTAGATACAAATTAGCTCCACAGAAACCTGACCCAAAACATTATTCTAAGCAGCATTTACTTTGTTTTTTTTTTATTATTATTGAGTAGTTTTGGACTTTGGACGGTTTATGATTGTAAACAGCGTTTTACAAGGGACATTGTTTTTGGCATTTTACAAGGAACAGGTGTTCACCACAGTCCAATCTTTACAGGAACTTGAAAATGTCATAAACTATGAGGATAACTGAAGTCAAAATTCCTGTTATTAAAATGTATCTGACTTGTATTGAAGTGGTATTTACCCAGATGGAAAGGACAAGGATTTCTGTATATCTTTAAAGTGTAGGGATATGTAACAATCATTTTGTGACAGAACTTTTACACTTTCATTTATAAATTGACTCTCAGATTAATAAATCTGAAAAATATTCCAAGTATAGTTATATTAAGGACATGGAAATAATATGTTGACTCTCAGCTTTCATTTTAGAGTATCCACATTTAGATTGGATGAAGGGTTTAGGAGTTTCAGCTCCTTAACATGTGCCACCCTCTTTATAAAGGGACCAAAAGTAATTGCACAGTTGACTCAAAGGCTATTACAGGGACAGGTATCTGTCATTATCAATGAAGCAGATAAAAGGCCTGGAGTTGATTTGAGGTGTGGTGCTGGCATGTGGAAGATTTTGTGAAGATTTTGTGGAACAGTGGACGATTAGATAAGATTCAACTTTATTGTCTTTACACATGTACAAGTACAGGGCAACAAAATGCAGTTTAGGTCTAACCAGAAGTGCAATAAGCAGTAAAGTGCAGGATATAAAAAAGCCTGCACAGTTCTGGAAAAACATTCTTTGGACTGATGAAACCAAGATCAACCTCTATCAGAATGATGTTAGGATAAAAGTAAGGAGAAGGCGAGGAACGGCTCATACGGCTATACATCATCTGTAAGACACTGTGGAGGCAGTGTGATGGCTTGGGCGTGCATGGCTGCCAGTGGCACATGTCTGCTCAGATCCAGCTAAGTTCAGTCAAATTGATTGGGCGGCGTTTTATAATACAGATGGACAATGACCCAAAGCATACAGCCAAAGCAACCCAGGAGTTTATTAAAGCAAAGAAGTGGAATATTCTTGAATGGCCAAGTCAGTCACCTGATCTTAACCAAACTGAGCATGCATTTCACTTGTTGAAGACTATACTTCGAACAGAAAGGCCCACAAACAAACAGTAACTGAAAGCAGCTGCAGTAAAGGCCTGGCAGAGCATTTAAAAGAAGGAAACTTGGCAACTGGTGATGTCTGTGAGTTCAAGACTCAGTTCAGAGTTCAGGCTCTTATTGCCAACAAAGGGTTTTCAAACAAGTATTAGAATTGAACATTTTATTTTCAGTTATTTAATTTGTTCAATTACGTCTGAGGCCATGAAATGAAGGGATTGTGTTAAAAATGCTTTAGTTCTTCACATTTCTATGCAATCTTTTTGTTCAGCCCACTGAATTAATGCTGAAAGTCTGCACTTCAGCTGCATCTGAGTTAAATTCTTAATCCATTGTGGTAATGTACAGAACCAAAATTTGAAAAAAGTTGTCTCTGTCTAAATATTTATGGCCCTGAATGTACATGGAAAATGACAGTGAATTTGATATTGATTAGTCACACCTGCTCATAGTGCAGGAATCCATCAGTCATGCATGTCTTTAGGAATGGTGTCTCATTTCCTTTGCTTCACCACTAGTAGGGACATTATTTGTTTTCCACCTGGCTAAGTCTGAGGACGGCAGCCAGACCTCAGCTTCTCGTTGTGAGGTTTTGGGGTGCCGAGGCAGCCCAGTGGCTTTTACTTGTGGGGTTGGTGGAGAAGCTTCCTCTAATCTAGAGCACAATCTCCACATTGGGGTTTTCCATTTTTTTCTAGACCTCCACACTGAGATTTTAAGATCTTGGAATAATCCATTTTCTTTTGGGATATTTAGCCCATGATCCATAGCTATGTTTCTGTTGTGTATAACTCCCAACAAGGAGTTAGGAAACCGTGTAACCCCGCCACCCTCTGCATTTTGGAAAATGTTTGTTTCCTCTGAACCCAAGTTGTTTGGACTGTCAGTTGAGGCTGGGTTCATCCCTTCCAAAATTTTTGGACAAGTCACGCCATAAACTTGTTTCAGGACACTGGATTTACTCTTAATTTTCCATGCCAACCTCAAGAGCCTCTGGTTGATTTTCTTCACAATGGGTTCCATAAAGTTTAAAACATGCTGCCCTCAGTTGTCAGGCCCGACCAGGCTCAAGTTATTTAATGGGAAGTTTAAACACATTTCTGCCCCAGAAAGAAACACAAGGGTCTACAGATGGTATTTTTTAGTGCTAAAGAATGACGGGGGTGTACGTCTTAAAGATCTGCGACACTTTAACCTGTTTTTGAGGAGATTCAGAGATTAGAATATTTAAGATGCACCTTGGCAGCACAGTTCAACAATTTGTTAACGGTATAAAGAAAATATATTAGGCAAAATAATTGTTAGTTGCAGCTATAATCTGAGTGATATTTCAAGATGATAAAAAAATCATTAAATGATATGCAAGTAAATGCTGCGTTGGAATGTATTACTTCAGTATGTACTGTTATATTGACGCATGGTTTTTTGACGCCGGTTTTAAATGTAATTTTTCCTTGTTTTTTTATCAAATATGGGAAGATATGACTATTATTTTAATACAATTTTTACTGTATTGTACCACTTGCATTAATCAATGATTGGTTAGGTAAAGTGGTTATTCTTAAAAAATAAAAATCTCCTGTTTAAGCTATTTCCAAGCAAATTCCAAGCAAATAAATTTGTATAGAGCTAGATTAGTATGTGGTGAAACTTGTTTTCGACTGTAGCAGGCATGTCCAATTGCTTCTCTTCTTGAAATTTAATAGGAGAAAGTGTGTTCTGCTAAGATCAATTACAAGATTCTGTTACATTAAGAATCCCTAAACCTAATTAGACAGAATGGGTTTTAACCCTAATGTTATACATGTCATGTTATGCTTTGTGACTCTTTTAGATAGTAAAGCTGTCAAAATGAAAACTTGAAGGGCTGAATGAAAGGCTTTTTAGCTTGTGTTGCTCATATATTTTCCTGTTTCTAAACATTTAGGAGGGAAAGGTGAGATGCAGAGTCAGGCTATGGGGCATTTGGTTTAAATAGAAGTTTGTGGTTACGTACACATGCATGTCTGCTTTATACATTTGATTAATTTACTGCACACATTAAACCTGCCATCATCTCTCTGCATCCATTTGGTTGCCTTGGTCGCAACCACTTTAATGACCCTTGAGCTAATTTTTCTTCTGTGAGTCTTGCTGTATTCCTGAAGTCGTATCATTGTTCTTTTTAAACACACATATACTGATGTTCTGAGACAATTGCCTTCTTTTTATTCTTGTACTGCCACATTGCAGTGATTGTTTCATGTGTTTTTGGTTTGAATAGTTGTTTGTGTTCAGGCACTGTGTGAAAGAACCTTAATGTTTGTATTGGTGAAACAAAAACAACAAAACAAAAA
>JBAJNP010004750.1:0-32026 GCA_036877545.1 Yasuhikotakia modesta | reverse complement strand
GTGTGTGTGTGTGTGTGTATGTGTGTGTGTGTTTGTGTGTGTGTTGTTTGAACTCGGATTATAATTCACGGTAAATGACCCATATGTCAAAAGCACTAGAGGTCACATGACCCTCTCTTTTTGCATGGTCACTCCCTCCCTGCCTCCAGGCTCTACACACACTCACATACACACACACCCTTTTTTGGTTTCTTCTTTCGCTTAACAATTTCAAGGGAATTACAATTGTCCCATGTCAAAAATAATAGTGTAAAGCCACAAAGTTAAATATTCATTACAGGTCCCAAAACATTTTTGTAGCTGCAGGCTGTTTATTGGCATTTCTGTTTGAAACATAAAACTGTAACTTTTATATGTGCATCACAGTCGGATGAAGTCAAACTGACATCTCCCGGGAAATCAAACCCGACAGCTTAAATGCTAAATCATTATTTTAAACACAAGCGTTGTGATGGTGTTGAACACTGATCTGTTATGTACTTGCTCAATAACCGACTGCAGCTTTAAATAAACTCTGTCGTCAGTGTTGATCCATAACCTGAGTTGACTGGATGTTTAGTCAGACTGACATAATGTGCAGTCGGTGCCTGGTACAGTCGTGGTCTTATAGTCTGTATGTGTACAGAACCAGGCATAGCTCAGCTGAGCAACTCCATAACAGATAATGTAAGTGGAGGCTTGTTTAGGGGGTCAGTGGACGGCTTTTGTTTAGGGGGGGTGGCACAGAAAATCTTAGAGGGCTAGAGATGCCACATTAAGCTTATATAATGCTGAGTCTGGTGCAGAGGGCTTTAAGATCAATGCCTCTTTCAAAGTTAAGCTCAGCCTACAACCAGTGAGACTGTCTGCCCTGCTGCCGGGCTGGTTTTCCCGCTGTACGGCAAACAGCGTTTCTGCCTATTGATCTAATAAAAATTAAAGGTTTAATTCATGAAACTGAATGTTGAAGCACAAACCACTATCCATTAATTAGTGGCAAATTCATTTTAAGTTGAAAGCAGCACCAGACAGCGGTTTTGTTAGGCCATGCATCAGTCGTCTCTCATAACAATAAAAGTTTTATAAAGCATGACTTGTTCTGAGTCATTCATTGGTCAGGATTGTTTGTCTTTAAAGAGTCACTATAGTAACTAATCCAGGATTAGACCGTGTTATTACCAGCTGTAGTGTTCGCAACAGTAAGATGGCTGAAAACAGAGGGTTTATCCAACATTTTTATTTTACTTCCATTTCTTGCATTAATTGCTTTATCGCAAAGTGTTTAACTGTGGATGTGAAAATCACTTCAACCGGTTTATTCACATGGGAAACGTTAATTATGGTGAATTAATCGGCTGTTATCAGTAAACTGTACACCGGTGAATCTGGTGAGGACAGATTATTTGCTTCCAATTAATTAAACAAACTCAAGCACAGTATGGGATGGTTTTCAAGCTGGTATCACCTTTGTGAGTCATGCTGAAATGAAGCTAATTGTGTTTATATTCGTGTTGCAATCGATGTTAAATGGTAAAATTAGGGCAGATTGATGCGTGTAATTATAGTAATATTGTGATAAGTCTTATCTCTAGTCTTTCACATGGCCTTAAATCACTCCGATTATATTAAAATCTATTACAGCTCGGTTCTTTAAACACAAAACTCTCAGACATGCAGCTGCACAGCTATTGTGTGAGAAAACATGATGTAAACCCCGAAAAATAAATACAAGCGTTGTGGCAGACGTCTCATAATGAAGAGAACAATGATTCTTTACAAGTTCAGCCTTACACACTTTTTTATGCCTTGTTGTGGTTGTATAATTGCTCTCCGTCTCTCTTTCTCTCTCTCTTTTTCTCTCTCTGTCTGTAAGAACATACTAAGAAAACACGGGTATTGTTTAAGTGTTTGGCACAACATTACAGTTGAATAAATAATGACAGAGTTTGAGTAAACTAGCCTTTAACATTGTCGTGTCCAGAACACATTGTGTGACTGTAATAAATAAATCATTTAAAGTTTCTCTTTGACTTTGTCCTGCCATGTCTCCACCGATTCCAGCTGACTCCACACACAGATCAATCTTCCCAATGGGAAAACCATCTAATTTATTTACTCTTTATCAGAGGACACACTCTCCTCACATGATCCGATTAGTGTTTACAAGACGAGGGTAAAAGTATGTTATAAATAATGTTCAAATACATTCAGAGGTCATGGAAGACACACACACTCACACACATATATGTATATACTCAATAATGGTGGGAAATATAATGTTTATATATATATATATTTATATATATTTGATGTAATGTTTTGCAGATGACGGAGGGCCGGCTGTGTCAGGTGCTTCTGTTAGATGACAGGCAGTTGGAACTGCTAGTTCAGGTAATACTATCATTAGCAACACAAGACATCATGATTGGGTCACATATGTAAACTAACAAAGACAGACATGATTCTTATTAACAGCCGTTTTCTCTTACAGCCAAAGCTTTTGTCCAGGGATCTCTTGGACCTGGTTTCATCACATTTTAACTTGAAAGAGAAAGAGTATTTCGGGATATCCTTCACTGATGAGAGGTGAGATGATGAAAGTGATTCATTTTATTGTACAGTAAGAAATATTTATGGCTCAGTTTCAGAAGCTGTTAAAGTGTCACTGCAGTGATCAGTCTTGACAGTCATTTACATAATAGCGTTTGTTGGTGCCCTGAGCAGAGGCACAGATCATGGTCACCCCACCAGAAATGCCAAAAAACGACAGCAGAAAACAGGCCTACAAAACTTAATAATTAAAGCTGCAATCCGTATCTGTTTTGGGCATGAAAATAATCTTTTTAAAATAAGTTTATAATAATAACCTATAATCTGAGCTGTCTGGCCTGATTTCTCAGTCTTCATTTGAAGTAAGTAACCTGCAATTGTACGTTTAAAACAGAGAAATTCTTTTTTAAACAGTGTTTTAAAATCTTGAATGTGTGACTTTAATAGCCGAACCATTAACCAGACACCCTCAAGTAATGTGACAACTGAAAACAGTTTTTACAACATTTTAACAACATTGATGTTGGCAGATCATTTGCTGTGAGTTTAATCAGAGTATTCAATTAAAAAGTTGTTATTTCGTCAGGGGACAGACAAAATGGCTACAGCTGGACCGCAGGGTGCTGGACCATGACTTAAACAAAAAGACAGAACCACTGGAGCTCAAATTCCAAGTCAGGTCGGTCCAGCCATTATGTACTGATGTTCGTGAATGAGTGATTTGTCCAATAGGGGTCACTAGCAGCACAGAGACAGCTGCAACATGCAAAAGCAAGACATTGTCTTTAAATGTGATTCTGTCTAAAAAGTGATTTTATTGTTTCGTTTATTGCTGTGCTGTTTTTTTAGGTTTTACATCGAGAGTGTCGCATATTTGAAAGATGCGATTAGTGTCGAACTGTTTTTCCGGAATGCTAAGATATCTGTCTACAATGTAAGTAATGGAAATGATCAAAATAACATTTCACACATTAATATTTACACAATTTTTATAAGTTGTTGCACAATGCATGCTTAAAGATAACAGGATAATTCATAGCGGTTGCATACGAATTTTTTAAGCAGTTGTCTGTGAGAGACTTTAGCCAGCATGGCAGGTGGCTGCCATTACGTTTTTTTCGATTATGGGCATTTACTGTCCCAGCAGGTCGCTGGCTTCTCTCTCAGACTGTAAGGGCTATATTAAACCACCAGGGCTAATTCAACACATTTGATGAAGACAGACGTGTGGAGCTCAGATTTAATTTCCTCTGACATATTCCCTTGTTCTGTATAAATGGTGACTATCATAAAGTATCACATGATTTAAAAACAAAAATGCAAACATTTTGCAAAGCAAAAAGCATTTTACCAAATACATATTTACAAGATTGCTATTACTTTGTACAACATTGTAAGATTAAAGCTGCGAAAAATTAACAAACAAGTGGTTAACAGATGAGTGTTCAACACAATCTCTTACCCTGTCCTGATACACAACAGTGACTTTATAATAACATCAGTTTGGCTTTATTTGACTTGTATTTAATAGTCCAGGCAGAGATGGCGCTGGAGTGAAGAGTTTAAATGGTGTGATCTGCGCCCCTGCGGTGTGGCGTGATGGTGGGATGAAGGGTCCTCGTGTCGACCCCCGTTAACTTATTAAACGTGTCCTGCGACTCCCAGAGCCGCAAACCTTAACATTACTCGTGCAGCAGAGAGACACATACAATCCGTTCACATTCATAAACTCTTCATGCGCTTTTGTTAGATATTCAAGCCTTTCTCCTCAAAACTTTCTTGTTGTTGCTTTAGATGCGCTTTGAAACCCGAACGCTGAACCTGTTAGCAGGCTGTACCAAACCATCCCCGGGTGTTCAAAGCGATTAAAAGCAACACTTGCGAGTATGTTTGCGGTGTTTAAGTCTAAACTTAGTTAATAAATGCTAGTTACTCGTTAGTTTGTCGTCGTTTAGTACAAACGCAGGTGGGCAAATCGGGTGTTTTCGTGCGCAAAGATCCCCGTGTTGCGCACGGATGGTATCGCCCGAAGTGGAACCTGCGTGAGGCCGGTCGGATAAACAGTTTGATCTGCGCGACCGATGGAGGCGAATTAAACTAAACAGGCTTCATTCTCTCATACTTTTATTTGTGTTATTTACAGGGAGACCTTGAGGTGGAGAGTGAGACTGTTTTTAAGCTGTCTGCGTACACGGTGCAGGTGAGCCACTGCTTTGACAGGCTGCTTTTATAAGACATTTGAATCCGAAGCGGTTTTACAACTAAACGCATCCGGATTTACTCCATAATCTTAGTTTGCACGTATATTGTGGCTAAACTGGAGTCACTCACTGCGACTGGGAAACTGTTTACGTGTAAATATCAAGTTTTCACGGAGTCCTAAACAAAAGCTGTCCTGTATAAAGTTTGCTGATTCGCTTTTTTTGTCTTTTTTAGGAGGCAAACGGAGACTTCACAAGGTAATAAAATGCTTTATTATTTTAGATATTTAAAGAAATGCTTATGTGGCCCTGGTCTGAAGTGCAACACGAGTACTGGTGAACTTTCAACAGCCCCAGATAATGTTGGGACCTTGTGCCACATTTATGAATAATGATGCATTACATAATAATAGTTTTAGTTTGGTTTACAATAGTAAAAGTTTTGCCTACTGTTTAAAACTAATAAACTACACTTGCTGTTGGTTAAAGTATTTAAAAATGGTCAAAGATCTGTAACCAGATGCATGCAGTAGTTATTTGTTTAGTTTTAAATGTAGGTGTCAGTATACAGGCCAGTAAACAGTTTAATCTGCATTACTGTTTTCCTGTCAATATCTTCCTGTAGTAAATGGGTTGGGCTCAAAACAGTTAGCATTATATAATATATAAGTTATTATTAAAATGTTTGATCACGCAGTTATGATTAATAAAGTCTTTATTAAGATCAGCTAATAGACCCAGTGATTACAGCGGTGTGATATACAGTTTTACCATTAGTGACGTGTTTATATTTAAATAGCGTTTAGATGTTCTTGTAAGCGTGTTAGACATGAACAGTTCACATCCTGCATGATCATGTTTGAGAGAGCTGTGGTGGTTTACGATGAAGATATTCATTCACTGCAGCTGAGATGTATGTCTTGTACAACTAAGAAGCACAAACACACTGGTGGAACGGCATGTTTGAGAGACCCTTCAGTCTAAACATGAGTGCTTTTCAGGTTAATGTTTAGACTGTGTGTGTGTGAATGTTGTGTTGTGAAGGCAACCTTGGTTGATCATTTCCAAAAGGTACAATTAATAACTGGCAGTTAGTGTAAAACAGTCCGATGTGCAGCCATGGCTTAGATATAACAGAACTGATTTATTATAGCTTAAAGTGGCCTGTGCATTAGTCACCATCCACATTGTTTCATTTTGCACTTTATTGTTTAGAAATGGTGCCCACTTTAAGCACAGTACAGACAGAATGTAGGTGGGGTTAAAGTTTGGTTTGTCTCATGCATTTTCAACCATTTCATTCTAAATTCTTAGCTGTGGGCTCATTCGTTACTGTGTTAGCATGGACTGCTCCTGCCGCAGTGAATAGCTGTGGTAACAATAACCAGTAAAGAGCTACTTGGTCAGAAAGGGTTAAACCTTTGTTCCATTCACTCTTTCTCAGTAGCCTTGTGATGCATTATTAGAAAACAAAGCATGTGCGGTACTGGACAGTGTGAAAACAGAGGTGTATGCCTTTTTTATTCTGAAAATATTTACCTTACAACAACTGCTGTTGTTGAGTGTTCACAGCAGCGCTGAGGGACTCATTACAGACCTCATGTAATGAAGATGAGTTTAGTCATCATCAGTATTTTTGGTCTGTTTTCCCAGAAGAGAAAACGGTCAGCAATGCATTTTAAGTCGACCAAAACTTTGTTTGATCAACTTTTAGGTGTACGCTAGACTATACATGACCTCCAAGCTAACGTTTGTATTGAGATGTTTACAGTTAGTAAACATTTACAGTCAGTGTTTTACAGTGACAGTGTTTACAGTCAGTGTTAAAACATGTAGGTATGTGTTAAAGAGCTGTGTCTAAATTTTGGCTTGTGTAAAGTTATGTAAGTGTAAATTTTGAATTTGAAGTCTGTGCTTTTATCTAACAGACTGTAAATTGTAAGTGTTTTTGTGCACAGTTATACTATGTTTTTAAATGTAAGATTACATTTTATAACCGATATGCAATGTCCTTTACTGTGTGCTGCTCGCATGTTTGTAAGGTTTCCAGTCAAGCTGTTCTGATAGCAGCGTATCAGCACTGATAGCGCCCACTTATAGCCTAAGAGTGAAGGAGACCAAGCAAACCTCAGACCTTCTCCTCTGGTTCCTGTTATTTCCATGTGTGAGGCTTGCAGGTCTCATAAAGTTGGAGCTGGAGCGTTGAGCAGGGCTGGAGGCCCAGGGCTCTACGTTTATGTAGGAAGTTAGGAAGACTCCCTCCTCTTTCCATATAAACCTCCTTTGAAAGCGTGTTGACGTGAGGCACGCAGGAGACATCTCCCGCTGGCAGACGATAGGGGTCAGGCAGGATGCTGATGTCATCTGCCTGCAGTTTATGTCAGGGGCAACGGGGGTCCGTTAACATACAGGTCTCTACTGTATCTCCACGTTCCTCTTCAGATACAATGGAGAGAGGTTGGGTTGCGGTTTCACTTAACAAGATAATCATTATATGAAATAATATTGTGATGTTTTGATCTGATATTGTCTTTTTTTATCCATATTTCAAGCAAAATTGAACAGACATTCTTAGTGTAGCAAGCTGTGATCTGATTGGTTGACTTGTTCCAATGTCCCTGTTGCCGGCCATACAGATTTTATGTTGAACTCTCTGCATTTGATTTTGTGTACGCGTGTTTAAAGAGTGTCAGGTGTGGTTTTTCTTCATTGATCACCTTTGGTTCAAAGACTTTGACATTAAATGAGCCATTTGCCCCCAGTTTTACTTTCAGTGAGGGTAGCTGAACTTGTGAAATAGCTGACACATGACTAACGCATCCATGCGTTCCTTACACTGGGTTAAGCGTTCACCCGCCCTTTCTTGCCAACTATTTGATAGTACAGACGGTATAATGAATTCCAGATTGCTGACAGGGCATTTCAGTCTCTGGGCGCCATCTTACTGTATTTTACCACATCATCAACACGGCCTGCTAGATTTATACCATCAAACTTACCTTAAATCGCTGAATTGCAGAAGTACAAGCTTGAAAGGGGAATATAGCGTTGCTTACTCAGCCGGTGAATTAATGGTCTGATAAGCTGGACTGGAGAGGTCTCTGCTCCATGTACATGTGTTATCAATTCTGGACCCGGTTTCCTTTGTTTTCAGTTCATTTCAGACGTACTGACTCAGATGTTGTGTTTCTGTGGTGTTCCGAACATTAGATCAGTTTTGAGTCTTTGTTTTCTGAGTAATTGCTTCCTGTTAAAACAATATAACCCACTACACCCACAAGAGTTTCAGAAAAGATCTGTTCAAAGGTTTCTAAATCAGATCAGATGTTTGAAAGCCCATGACATGCGGGTTTTCAAGGGTTTATGCTGCTTTACGGTTTATGATTTCAGGTGTTGTGTCTTTCCTAGGTTTCCCAGGTGTTGTGTTGGTGCCAGCTAGACATTTTGTGTGTGTGTGTGAGTTTTGTTGTTTAATGGAAGAGCATTTAGCTACAGCTGTACAGTTTAAGTGAATCATTATTGGTTTTATCATGGACTGTGTCATGAAAGCCTAACACACATTATCCTATATAGCAGATAAACACTCACACTATAAAAACAGCATAAACTTCAGCGGTTATCTGTAACCTAACATTGGAAATCTCAGTAAAATTAATTCTGATTGTTACATGTGATTTCAGGTCAATGTTAAATCAAGTTTTTTGTGATCGGTGAGCAGAAAATGATCACATGCGATGAATAATGATTTGTGATTTAAACAGTCAATCATTTTCACTCAGTGTGGATTGTCTCAATAAAAGCAGTGCTCTGTTTACAACAGAAAACCACTTTATCTAAAGAATTCTGATGCAGAGATAAACCAACATGCTGCCTGGATATCAAAAAAACCCTTAACAGTTTAACATCTGTGTCATCGCTTATCACAGTTCAAAAGAAACATTATCACCTTCATCACATCCCTGTGGTTTTTGTTATTTACTATATAAACATCAAAGCTATCTAGAGTAGCGTAAAAACTATTATATTATATTCACTAAATCCAAACCACTCCGTTTGTTTTTGTGTTTAATTTTAATATGCATTCAATAATTGTTGTCTTTTTAACTTTTTGTAGTGATGAAACTGCAAGATCAGATATAAAGAAGCTTCCTGCTTTTCCCACCGCCGTTTTAAAGGAACATCCATCATTAGCATTCTGGTAAGAGCTGAAATTCAAGGGTGAAAATGACATAAACACAAGTAAACATAATATGTTTTGATATTGTCCTGAAGAATATTGAACAGTCTGTAAAACACAGATACTCTAGGCTTGTGTGTGTTTGGATCATGGAGATCCTAAGCTCCAGGTTTTCAGTGCAGATATGATGCAGTGTGCAGTCTTGTTTTAAACAAAACTTGTTCATTTAACCCACCCTGTGGCTTCCAGGGCGTTTAGTTGTTGATGTCTACCACCCTAATGACGGGTGATGTGGCAGTTTAAAACAACGAGTGTTTAGTGTGACGAGAAGATAGATTAAAAGCAGTGAACAGCCATTATTGAAGTGTGTGTATGTGTGTGTGTGTGTGTGTGTGTGTGTGTGTGTAATTAAACAGCTGTGAGCTGCTGCAAGTTTGTGGGAAGCAGCTGTGAGTGGTGCAGAGGCAGCTGTGTGCACATGTTTGCCTGTGTGTGTGTGTGTGTGTGTGTGCTTGTGTGTTTGTGTGCATGTAGTTGTGTGTCAATACATGTGTGTACGTCTTTACAACACATTTATTGTCTTTTGTGTAGTTTCCTCATAATGTTAACATAAATTAATACTGTGTGTGTATGAGGAACTGGTTTATTAAGATTACTGCTGCATACAGTGTTTGTGATTCACAGCACAGCCTCACAGATGGCATTTCACACATGGGTGCACCTGGTATCATATCTGACTAGTTAACAGTTCCACCAGACACGCCATTTAAACGACACACTCACATGTCTGTCTCATGCAGTCACTGTGTGCTTTTGATGGTAACATTCTCTCTCTCTTTCTGCTTCTCGTGCCTCTAGTGAAGATAAAGTGATTGAACATTACAAAAAGCTGAAAGGACTCAGCCGTGGCCAGGCCATTATACGGTAAGACCAGGAATCGGTTATATACCTCACATATAATGAACCAAAGTACGCAGAGAAACATCAGAAACTGCATGTCTGAGCTTGTCGCCGTTCCTGCTAACTATAACTGCTGGCTGAGTTTGTTTATAAAGGGTGAAACTGCTTAATTAATTAGAACACATTATTTCAAGTGACTGCCTACAACACACTGTCCCACATTATTGTACCACTGAGACAAGGTCAGGTTCTCACTGTATTGATATATTGACTCCGCTGTCAGATAAAATCAATTGTACTGTAAGTGACACATTAATAGATAACTTACCAGGTCTAAATGTTGCCGTTCCTTGATTTTGCACAAAGCGTTGCTTATTTTAACTTGCATCCTGTGTTGTTTTACTTCAATTTACCAACAGGTATCTTACCTTAGTCGAGTCTTTGCCTGCATATGGTGTTCATTACTACAGAGTGAAGGTATGTGGTTTTGTGTATTTAAGAAAATGGCACATAGATTATATATATTGAAGCTGCGCTAAATAATAGGATCTTAACTTGATTTATAGTTGAGGAAATAATTAAGAGTAGTAAAGTGTGTGCAGTGCAATTATAATTGTGCTAAGCTAGCTCCTTAAAACCTCTGTGGAGATCAAACAGGTTGTGGCCATTTGATCTGTTTATTTTATTACTGTTGCGAGACATAAGTGGTAATTACCCTTTCTAATGACTTAGTCTTTTAAAAACAATCTCTTCTTTTTCGCAGGATAAGCAAGGCTTACCATGGTGGTTGGGAATTAGCTACAAAGGCATCGGCCAATATGATCTACAAGACAAGCTGAAGCCACGCAAGGTTTGCTTTTTGTTATTTAGCAGACGCAGGTTTAAATACGTTTAGGGGTGTTTTTATCTGAAATAGTTAACAGCACAATCATAAATGGATGTGGACAATCCAAGCCACAGCTCCATGAGTTGTGAATATACAGTTGTTGTGCTACAAAGAGTTGCATTTAGAACCAATGAGATTTTACCGTAGGTGGGGCTTCACAGCATGTATGTAAGGAGACAGCGTTACGTGTTGCGAACACGTGCACAAAACGCTGAGCCACAGCTCCTATGTCTGAGTCCAATTAAGACATATTAGCGCCATTTAGAAAAGCAGATTACATGGCCGGTGAAAAGGTGAAACATTTGTCTTCTAAGCCTGGAAAATGTGTACAGTTTACCAAATACATACAGCTAAAAATAAAGAGAAGAGACTTCTGTTTATGGGTGTTTGTAATTAACGTCCTGTTTTTAGACATTATAGCAGCCCCCTCTCCGCATGTAAGCGCCGGTTGCTGGTTTTATTGTAAAGAATTTCTGTGATTCCCTCCA
This sequence comes from Yasuhikotakia modesta, assembly GCA_036877545.1. Taxonomy (NCBI): domain Eukaryota; kingdom Metazoa; phylum Chordata; class Actinopteri; order Cypriniformes; family Botiidae; genus Yasuhikotakia; species Yasuhikotakia modesta. The sequence goes on along the minus strand of JBAJNP010004750.1, from coordinate 20,845 downwards.
GCCGCGCTCATTACAGCAGCTGTGAATTGTCATTCATTACTGCAGTTCTCTGTAGGATGCAGCAGGGTGGGTCCGTATATTCAACCCCGTGCCAGACTGTTAACGGGCACGTCCCGTTCTGTGACCCTGCTGCACGGCTGCTATGAACACAAGCCCCTCCCTGTGCAGGGTGTAATTACAGAGCTCACGGAGGGCAGTGATGGTGGGCAGCCGTGGGATGTCTGAGGGGAGATCATCTCTCTCAGCTGTGACCCAATCGGATCTTCCCTGCAAAGCTAAGACTTCTGTGGGGGCATAGTGCAGTTTTACATTAGATTATATTAGGTGTAGAGTTATTGAAGTGTTATTCTGCTTTATTCATTTAAAATATTAAATAATAATACATTGTTTTGTATTTCGTTTCATGGTAATTTTAGTAAAGTGTTTATCTGTTCTGCTTTAGGCTTTTATCACTTATTTATTTATATACACAATTTAGTTTTTTAGTACTTCCAGTTAAGATATTTAGTTTAGTGTTAAAGTTAAGCAGTGCTGCATTTTGATAGATCGTTCCATGGTGTTGCTGATACAAATAACACAGTATTACCATGGCAGTGCGTTCAAAACGCTAATAAATCTAGTCATCTTCATCCCTTTATTCCATCCCTCCTTTTTGTCAGTTTTCTCTCCTCTCTCTGAACAGTTTTAGTCTTGAACACTTTTTTTAGAAGTACACTCGGTCCTGTCAGAACGCAGCCCATCATCTTGGCAGTATTGATTGTGCTTCCTGCCAAAGAGGGCGGTCTTTGTGCGCCCCGCCCCCATTCTTCTTCCAGCACGCCAGTCTCATTATGCTAATCTGCCCGTCATTGTGTATTCCTCTCAGCCTGGACAATTGATCAAGCAATAAAACACAGTTAGCTTAGCAGGGGGCCATAGAAGACAGCGAGGGCTCTCGCCGCTGTAGCTCTTCCATTGGGTGGGGGGTCTGGGATCCAAACTTTCCCGGGCTCCGAAGCGTTTTCCTGTGAAAGTGGTAAACGAAGTGTGTTTGTCATTGTTTTGGTTTTTATTTATCTGCAAGCATTCTTAAGTGTCGCTCACATACTGTCACTGCATTTAACAGATGATTTTAGAGTCACTTCAATCTAAGCATGTTGAATGGTACAAATGAGACCAGAAAAATGCTGTAAAACTTCATTGTGTTTAAAGTTTTAGCTGAAGTTAAATGTTAATACCAATGTGTAATTAAAACTAAAACAATATTTTTATTATTTTGTTTATTATTTATTTTTTATTAAATAGTTTATTATTTTTGTTTTTATCTAGGGTTTAATATAGTTTTATCTGGGGTTTAATGTATAGATCTGTGGAGATGGGTTTATTTTTACCCATTTTACCCTTTAAACCCATAGAAAAAAGCTAAGAAACTATACAGCTGTTTATCCTGGTGTTGTGTACAGACAAGCACTACACAATATCTTCTAAAGGCTTTTACTGTTGTGGATATTAGAAACCAAACCACGTTGGGTTTGTGCATGTTTCTGCATGTTGTGAGAGAGTTTGTATGGAAGAAGAAGACAATGTCAGACATTGTTGGAGTCATAAGAGTGTCTGGACCATCAGCACATCAGATGATGATGACGAACCATAAAACAGACAGACAGTCTAGCTGTTTTCCAGTGTGCCACATCTGTTTTGGTTGAAGGTACTGTGATTGTCTTCAAAGACCCTGAGAGACAGTAACACTTCACACCTGTACATATTTACATTTCACAGTTTCATTGTGTGCATTGATGGCGTCTCATCGCCTTTGTTTTTGTTTACAAGAATTAATCTTGTTTTTTTACCTCACATTTGAATAATTTTCACTTAATTCTTACGGTTAAATAGTTTCAGTCTGTAGCTACTTTTACATAGAAGCAAAACATAGTTGAGTCAAATTTTTTCTGAATACATTTAGTTTTGAAAGCAACATCCTCTGTTACAAAATTGACTTCATTAAATACAAAAAACACAGTTCAGCACAGTGAACAGAACCGCACTGGACACAAAGTCCAGTAAAGTCACCGTGAAGACATGGGGTGATGAAGGACACAGGTGCAGCCATAGGGTGCAGTGCTCTCTGCTAGTGTGTGATTATAAAATAAATGCTGTTAGAAGTGACTTTGGATGCTGCACGCATTAATAGGATTGTAATTGGTCAAATTGTGTGGGAACTCTGCTGTGATTTTAAGTGATTATTATCACCAGATTAAAACACTGACTTGGTTATTTGCTCATACAGACAGTTTTCGAGTCATACTGGTTAGTAAGTGCTGTTGTCAGTCCTAAACGCTGTGTGAACATAGCCCGTATGTCTGTAAGTGTCAGTGACACATCTTGGTTGAGGGTGTGTCTGTGTTCTTGACATATTTCAGTCGTGCTTCATTATTGTTCCAATGACATATGAAAGGATTTAAGGTGTGTGATTATAAAATACTACTTTCACACATGCAGTTGTGTAGTGGTGCTCTTTAGGTGTGTTTAACTGCACAGGAATCGATACTGCTGCTAACAGAATATCTAATGGTGATAATTGTATCTAAGGTGTTAAAACTACATGAGAATCACTGATGTTTAAATGCATAAATATACAGTGTATTCAGCCATTTGTTTTTCTTGTTAATCTGTGCCTGTGAGATGGGTCGGTTTTATCAGACAGACAGATGAAGGTGTTGAAGATTGTTCTCATTGTCTTACCATTTGCAGGAGCTCAATTTTCCTCTTATCTAGTTATTTAATTGACTTTGCTAAAAGAATTACGCTGTAGCTTGTCTCGGCTGTCGCTGTCTTTGTACTTTGATCCCATTCATTTTGGTGGCTGATTTTAAATGGCTGAGTTTGCACTTAGCGTTTCGGTATCCAATAAAATTCAATAAAATGTTTAATTATTAAATGAAATAAGAGCAGGAAAAAATAACCCTCTTTATTGAGTTGTGTGTTTAGTTAGCACTACTACTACGTAAACTAGCACTATTGCAGTTTGCACTTAATCATTAATTTTTGTACAGTTGTTCTATTTGTGAAAACAGGTTAAAGATAAATCGTTTCCGGATAGGCAGTGATGAATTCTGTGTTTTTGTCTGTATCAGACGTTTAACTGTGAGACGGGTTGTTTTCAGCAGGAGGTGAGAAGGGCCACGGTCGGCCATTAATGATTAAAAGAATATCGTAGATTCCTCACATATTTGGCCTGGGAAGCGCAAGGGAGCCGTCGAGCGAACGTTACGACCACAGAGCGGCGGATTACGACTCAGACCGTAAAGATGTAACACGAGGATTAATGAGTAGCTATTGAAAGGTGTGTGCAATGATGAATGCATCAAATCCCCGCCCAGCTGGAAACGAGAAGAATGCGGCTTCATGCGCATGTTTCAGAGAGAGAACCTGTCAGACTGGTTCATCCAGAGAGAACGAGAGTCTCAGAGAGGGAGGTGGACACAGCGAGGAATCGTGTAGTAAAGAGGAGTCATAAAACCGTTTCGGAGAGATGTTGGTGTAGTCGGACGGAGGAGAAAATAAATCGGTGGTTCGAAGAGAGTTTGTCTGGTTTAAGGTGGGTAAGGGCACTTGTGATGTCACAGGAACGGGGAGTGAAGGGGCGTGGCTTGCTCGCCTGAAACTCTTGCAACACCTTTTGGTCTCTTCGAAAGCAGACAAGAGAGTATTGTTCAAGGAAGTGAGTGTGGGAAACTTTAGCAGGTTAACAGGACTACGCTGGACGGACACAAACATCCAGGGATTTTACTGACTGGCTTTTTCAACCGGTAAGGTCTGGTTTATTTAGTTATGTAGAGGAAATGAAGAGGGAAAATTTGTTTAATATGTATATAACTGTCAAGAACACATTATCTCACTATCTGCGGTGTGACATGCTCGGATCGTACTGTTTCTTTAAAGGCAGTTGTGTTACTCAGAGCTGGGATTATTAACATTCTTGATAAAAAAACTCACCCCCACACACTGATATGAGCTGGATGTTGTGCTTGTCATGCGTTGTCCCTGAGATCAGGGGAAAATCTGTGAAAGAAAGCCCTCTTATCTCATGAATGGCTGTTCTCACAGCAGCAGATGTGAGGCTGTTTTAACCACAAACCTGTTTTCAGTGCCCTCCCTGTGGGCACGTTTGATATTAAAGTCGCTAACTCAGTGAGCGCTTGTCTTCTGTGGGGCTTCTTTTGAGACCGTTTCATTGGCTGTGTTCTGGCTTCCAGTGAAGTTTATCGGCGTTCCAGATCCAGGGATGTTTAGTGTGTTCCTGGAGTTTATTTTGTTTAGGAGAGCAGTAATAATGAAATGTCCACTAGTGTTTTTGTTTAACATGCAAATACTGAAACACAAGGATGTAGATATTATAGATGAATCGCATATGAACTGTTTAGATCTTTCACCCCAAAGTTATAAGAAATTATTTTATGTATTAAATTAAAACATTATCTGTAGGATTTAGTTTTGTGGCTTCTTTCAAAAGCATCTCATACATTTCCCGATGTAGTTCCTGTTTAACTCGTGTCCTTGTTCCCTGTAGCTCTTTCTGTGGAAACAGCTCGAGAACTTGTACTTCCGAGAGAAGAAGTTTGCAGTAGAGGTCAACGACCCTCAGAGGTGACGCAGTCAGATAAACAAACAATATACATTTAATGCATCATAAATATACAATATACTCTCTTACCCAACCTGTTTTCTGCAGCATTTCTGCAGAAATTACTTTCTCATCATTACGCTTTAAATAAATAAACGTTTCAGCAAATAAACGTTGACTAAATAAACACCATTGATGAAAATCCTGTTGCTGTAGCTGCTGTTTTCGCCACTGAACTGCGGCAAACAGTGTTTACACAGATGATTTAGTCACTTCACTGTATCTTCACTGTACTTCATTATAATGATTTGTAACCTAAACTGCTTTATATAGTGGCTAGTATATCCATGCTAGTGTGTGTATGTGTATATAGAAGTATAGAATGCGTTAATTAGTACAACAACTTTAGCTTGTTTTGAGTCACTATTATTATATGTGATTAAACCAGCCTGATTACACCTGAGTTTACCAAGTAATTGTCAGATTAGCTAGATATTGTTGTTTTAGTTGATAACTCCATTACTTAACATAAGTAACATTTCAGTACTATGCAAATAATATTAGTTGTAGAAACTAACATGTTAGCTGCAGTGGTTCCGTATGAGGAAATGTTTGTAATTGAGCTCTGTGTGTGTTCATCTACAGAAGAACAGCATCTAGACGTACATTTGGTCAGTCTGGTCAGGTTATCTACTCCTGGTATGCCAGCCATTCTCTAATCAAAACCATCTGGGTGATGGCCATTAGTCAACACCAGTTCTACCTGGACCGCAAGCAGAGTAAAGTGAGTATTAACTAGTGACGTTATGATGTAAACTAGTCTAAAATGCAAATGATGATGTTGTAATCGCTTTTAACTTATTTAACCCCAAAGGCTAAAATAACCACCGCAAGAAGTTTGGGTGACATTGCCATGGATCTCACGGAGACCGCAGCCCCGAGGAACAGCAAGCTGGTGGGCATGGAAAGTAAAGACAAACTCATCACAGCCAGCAATGGAAGTTTGGTCTCTTCAAGTAAGTTCTCGCTCTTTCTGTTCCACAAATGCTGGTCATTTATCAGCACTGATGCCATGAGTGAACTGGCTTGCGTTCCTTCAGATTCTGCAGACAACGAGGTGAATGAGGAGCTGAGGAACAAGAAGATCGCAGAACTGAAGACCAAACAGAAGAACCTGGAGGAACTTCTAGCACAAAAGCTGGACGAGCTGAAGAAAGTCTGCCTGAGAGAGGCGGTTAGTGGCTTTGACACAGTTCCTTAGACTCTTTAAAGTGTAGCTTCAATGAGCTGATCAGATAATATTTGATGTTCTTTGAATTTATTCAGGAGCTGACTGGTACATTACCTAAAGAATACCCGCTGACGCCGGGAGAGAAGCCCCCCAACGTTCGAAGACGCATAGGAACAGCTTTCAAATTGGCCTTTTCAAATGACCTTTTCCCTTACGATGCTGTAGGTTATGCAACATTTACAATAAGAGCCAGCTGATATTCTGAAACTCCTTGTTTTGCTAATTTTGAGTTTGTTTCTGCAGGACCCTCAGTTAAGGAACCTGGAGAGCCGCTTTGCTCTCCAGAAGATGATCGTGGAGGCAGCACAGAAACTTGCCTGTGAAAATGAGCTCTGCAAAACCATCAAGAAGAAGCGGAGGAGAAACTTTCTGGACGCCAACAAAACGCTTCAGCAGATCGAAAATGAGATGAACGATTACAGAGTGAAGATCGGCAAGGAACCCAAGCAGAGAGCTTCCGTCATCATCGCTGGTGAATATCTACCTTCTGAGCTACAGGAACGATACTTTATTAATTATTATTATTAATAGCAGATCTGGGAATGTAAAGAGGATTATTGATGTATTTCCTCAGGAAGTTTTCGTGTTCAGTAAGGTTAGAGAGACTGTGCTGCATTGTAAACATTGTTACGGTTGATCAGAGTGTTACGTGACATGTCCCGTTGCACACAGAAGTAAAATCTCTTGTTTCTGTAGATAACGTGAGTCTTGACAACCTCTCTGACAGCCTGAACCTGGATGACGGTGAGTACTGATGCTTTTAGTGCTTGTTTAAAAGTCAGTGACTCTTCTGTTTTCACCCTCATAATCCTGACTTTTATTTTAGACGAGCCGACACAAAGACAGCGTTCCCGTTCCATGCAGTATTCTCCCCGTCCCAAATCCACCAACTCCATCCCTGCGCAATTCCAGTCGGAGCCTGTGGATTCTGCCAGCGAGGTCAACACTGACTACAGCAGGTGAGAGAAGTCTGTCATTTCAGGGTTAAACTCCTTCTCTTCTGTGTATCGTGGAGCTAGTATAGACCTGTGGAAAGAGACCAGCCCCACATTCCTGCCTTCCCCCACAATCTGCTCTTATCAGCCCAAACACTCACAGTGTTAAAAATAGGGCCTCAGGAATATACATGTTGCTGCTTGACTGAACTCCAGCCGTGATCGCAGAGGCAAACACACACAGAAATCTGCTCTGGAAAGTTTCACAGGGACAAGCGTACAGAATTAGAACCAGCCACGGCTGAAGTTCAGAGAGTGCATGCGGCTGGAGACTGTGTGTAAAATGAGATGTAATTCTGTCAAAGTCTATTGTTATTTAATGCTTTGTTCCTCAGTTACATTGACTAGTGAGCTTTTGTGTTTGATCTAGGCAGGTGCATTCTGAGAAAACTCTTAACTCTTTTTCTTTGTCTATCGAGTCTTTGTGCAATAGGAACTCCACCCGTGAATAAAGTTTGTGTTGTTCTTATCCGTGTTGCAGATTAAATTATGGCGACGAATCTTTGGTCTATACGCATGGCGATAGCTTATCAACACACAGCAGCCCCTACCGCCATCCCTCACGGCAGCCACATGATTCTCGAAGCATGCCCCCCACCCCACAGCTCCCCCGCAACGCCTACAGCAGCATCCAGCTCAGGTACGGTTCCGCTAGCTTCAGGTTCAGTACTGCTGGCCTCAGGAATTGGGAAGGAATGAGTAAATCAGAAACATTTCTACAGAGAATGTTCTCCTTTCTCCCTAATTCACATTGATAAGTTTATAATATAGATTAATAATTTGAGTTATGAGGTCTGATCTCTGTTTAGCTTTATTTTTACTTTAACTTGCAATAATGAAAGTATATAACACAACCTGCAACTGAACCTGAACGTACATTACATTATATTGTTTATAGCTTTACAAGCTTCTCTGTACTGACACTAATAGCTTTGACATAATTGATATAATGTTGTTTATGTTACACATGCAGCACTCATTTCCGGCAGCGCAGTGGAAGTCTGGAGTCTCAGTCACAGTTTCTCACCGAGAGCGAGCCTCCAGAGCCGGTCTTCACCGTCTCTCCTCCCCGCCGTAGCAACAGCACCGAGATCCTCGACGACGGCTCTTCCTACACCAGCCAGTCCAGCACCGAGTACCCTGTGCCCGGCTACCATTCCCGGGCTCAAAATCGCCACAGACGGAGGCAAGGTAACATTTACGCCAACACGGGGAGCATGCCTAATCTGGCCCAAAACGATTCGAGGTGTTACACCACCCAACCGCGGCAACAACCAACCACCACAGCCTATTTCGTCACTGGGTACCCGCGGTACCTGGAACCGGAAATGTACACGAGTGGACCGTACATGTACGAAACCGAGATGGAGGGACACTACAATGTTAACGCCTCATACCACAGACACGACCCACGCGGGAGCTACGGTCACGATGAGATGGACGGCGTGGCCCAGACTGTTTATGCCACGTTAAGGCCACCAAGAAACCGTCCCCCATCGAGAAACGAGACCTTCAACAAAAGTATGCAGAAGGCTGAGGTGGTGGAACACCTGAGGGGTTGGTATAACCGGCAGCACAAACAACAAGGGTACGACACCTACAGACCCCAACATCACAACATCGGCTACAGCACCATGTCACCGAGTTACGGACGCAGCGACAGTTCCGCCTCCTACTCAACAGGTAAGGAGAAAATATCAAAACAACAACTTATTTTCAACACTCCATGTTAGAAATGACTTCTCAACCATTTAAAAATGAGTTTTACATACAAATATGAAGGGAAAAATATTTTTTCATGACAAATAAACACCTTACAAATACAGTTGCAATTCATTTTTATAACATGTCACTATTGTCAAAACATTTCTATAAACTGAAAAAAATACTTTTGTTCTTGTGAGTAATTGGGATGAAATTTGACCTGATAGTTGCTGATAAGTTTCTGTGTGCATTGAAATCACTGTGTAGCTTTATTTTTATGAACAGCAGTATTTTCAGTGAGAGAGTTTCCATTCATTCCCCTTTATCTTTATTTTCTTGGCAGTGAGTTCAGGAAACTGGTACGGTCGCGTGGGAACATCCGAGTATGAAATGCCGCTTGCACACCCTCAGTCGTACGGCTACAGCACAGTCCACCACAGTCACTCCTTACACAGCAGGTACAGCTCTTCTCCATCCATCCATCTATCGATCTCTACCTCGCTAGCCTCCACCAGCCATCAATAATGACCTTGTTAGCCTTAATCAATAACTACCTCATTAGCCTCTAACTGAACTGCCTCAATCTGAGATAATAAACATCATCACAACGAAGTGAGACGAAGAACTGACTCGTTGCTGGGCAGTCAGTTGCTACGGTAATGAATTCCTCACAACACCTTAGCAACCCCATAGCAACGCACAAGAGCTGTTGGAGAGCAAATCCTGATGATGTAACATTAGCAGTGTTTGTGTCATACAGAACCCTGTCTAATGGACATGATGTTGTACATGCTAACTGCCTGCCTGAGGTTTTGCAGATCTGGTTCCTGCTCTCATTCTCTTCTTCCTGTGACCTGTTGTTTCCCTCACAGACACGACTCCAGCGCCCCCCCTAAACGTGCTTGGCACTACCCCTCCAGCCCTCAGTACTACCCTCCTTATTACTCCCAAGCTTGCTTTTCCTCCCTCCCTCCTCCTCCTCATTCCTCCTCTTGCTATCAGATGAAGCAGACGGGCTTGTCCCCTCCTCAAACTGGTGGTGCGAAACTAGAAAGGGTTAACAAAGCTTCATTTGCTAAGTGTAGCCCCTGATAGTAAGTAGAGCGCCGGATGTGTTGGGTTGCTCTGTCTGTACTCAGTGTCATTTGTTTGGTTGCTGTCTGGCTTGTTGCGTGTTGTGAAAGTTTGGCTTTCGACTGCATGGCTTTCATGTTAATGTGCTTGTGTTTCTTAAAAAAAATTAAAAACAGGCGTAGTTGACCAAAAAAAGGTAAATACTGAGTATAATTAATGAATTCCTCTCATGTTGTCTCAACTCTTCTGTGGAAACGTTTTGCATAGTTTCATAGTGCTCATAAAGTAAACTGAGGCAAAGATAGCATCAAATCTCATTCAGTTTAAACACAATACATCAAGACCCGTCGATCTCTGTCTGACCAGATACGAGACAAACCTGTGCAACACTGGTGACACTGTCTTCAAATCAAATTTAAGGGCTACAACCAAGCACAAGAATTTCAGCCAATCCAGAGAACTTCAGTCTCAAAAAACATGGATTTAACTCATACAGACTGAAATTTTAAGTTTGTTCTTCATCATTTTTGGACCTTAGAATTATTTTATTTGTGTTCTGTGTAAATAAAGAAAGTCACACAGGTTTGTAATATCATGAGTAAGTGGTTGCGTTTTTTAAACGACCCCTTTAAGCATCAACAACCGCCCCCTAGAAAACTCTCTGGCCGTGTGCCGTAAACACACGACTCTTATCCATGTGACCTGACTGCTTACCCTTCCTTCCAAACCAGCCCAGGCCCTCATCTGCTGACTCAGCCGCCCGACCCTCCCGTGGACCGATACACACCCGAGTTTGGGTGGATGGCTCCAGGCAGAAGAACCCCAATGATAATGCCTTTAGAGGGCCCTGGTGCTGTGGGCTGTGATTATAACCAGGAATACATGAGTAGTCATTATTAGTGACACTGACAGCACATAAGAAAGTGGTGAGATATATATGTATGTAAGAACCCACAGTGATTCTAACTAACGGCAACATGGGTCTACAAATCTTCCCTAAGCACTAAAACGCAGCCCTTCTACTGCACAGATCTCTGTACTCACTGGTGGTGGTGTGTGTGTGTGTCTTTAAAAATGGTGAGGTCTCCTTTTGATGAAAAACACGTGACTCCTGCGCTTTGTTTGCCATTGCAGTGTGCAGGTTGTGACTAGCACACACGTGTTTTTGTATGGTCTGCTTCAGGTGTGTGAGTGTTTAACCCTGTTCAGTAATGTTTTGTCTCACAGCCTCTGTCTGACAAACACGTTTCTTACAACGATCAAAAGCAAATCATCTCACTGCCACACAATGAAACGCGGCTAGTTTCCTGACCAGATATACTGAATCCCATGTCACAATGGTACAAAACTAGCTTCACAAGACACGTCTGTTAATAACCTGCAGATGTTGCGTGTGACTTTGGTTTTCAGTATATCTGGTGCTTGTGTTTTAATTTTTTTTTTACGTTTAATGTAAAATATTCTTTAAAATTTGTGTGTAATTATAAGTCATTGTCCTTTTGTGTGTTTGTTTCATGCCCTCATGCTGTTCTACATCTGTTGAGAGAATAAAATAGTTGATTTTATTTATTCCAAAATGACAAAAAAGCAACTAAAAGTATCAAACATAATTCCTACTGCATTGCTAGTTTGCTAAAGTAAGGCAATAGTTTGAGGTACAGTTGTGTTTTACAATGATTTTGTGGTGCTAGTTATTTTGGAGCTTGACAATCCTAATATGTTTTAAGTGTTTTTCAAAGATAAAAAAAAATATTAAATTGGTTTTTGGTGGTTCATAAAGTCACACAGATTTGGAACAACATGAGGGTGAGAAAATGATGAGAGAATTTTCATTTTTGAAACTTTTGAAATTTTAATCATTATCTGTTCTCTTTGCAGATCATACATGGACATAAACCAACATGATTCGCACACGAACAGTCCAATCAACAGCAGTTTTGACTCTGAAGACCAGCAGACACTTTATTGGCATGAGGACTCAAAACCAGGAACAATAGTGTAGAACATTTTCTCACCGACTCTCATGTGCCTTGCTCTCAAAACGCACCAACCTTAACAAGAATGTGACCAAGCAGGAGTTTTGGGATTCTGTGCGTGGTAAACCCTGCCGGGTGACTTTAACACGGACAAAGCGTTTTCATTGTGAAGCTGCGGGATGCTACGTTTGTAGAAACGATAGCACTTAAACGTAAAGACTGGCTAGAAAATACAGCCGCTGCGTTTAAAACTGTATTGTACAGTGGGTCAAATGCAGTGGCTACATGTCCTCGCAAAACGCAGTGGCTACATCTCCGTCGCAGTTAATCCAACAAAACATGCAACAAAGGATATTGCAAACACAAAAATGGGTCACAAACAAAACATATGAAGGACCGAACCCGGACAAATTTCTTCAGAGCTTCACCAAAACACTTTATTGCTTTTCACAGTTAATGTCTTTCATATGTTGATCTGCTTTAACGCTTTTTGCTTTGTGTGTTCTGTGATTGTTAAACCAGAGGAACTTGGAATGTGGTTGTGCAAGAAAGGCTTTTGTATTCAGTATTTTCTCACTCTCTGGTCGCTTTAAGTGCCATGTACCATACAGGTGTCATTCCAGGTGCGTTACACCTGTGTACATCAGTCTGCCCAGACCACAGTTTTTCATTAGTGTGCAAATCACACAGAGTGTTACAGTTTTTTCCACATGCCAAGTGCTAGTAAATCATGTCTGGGCTCAGCGTGTTACTTTGCGTTAACTAATGCAAAGCGTTACTTTCTGATCCTGCTAAAACAAAATGAGCCCATGAAAAATGACTAATGATTGAAAATATTAAGCTAATAAGCTAATATTTTAAACATGGCTTGTTATATGGCAATATAATCAAAGGTGATTGTCTTCATAAGGAAATTAAACTGCCAGGAATGGTTCAGTAAATCTGTAGCTTTTAAACTGCACTTTCAAAATAATGGATTTTTCTCCCCCCTAAAGATTCATTGCAACCATGAGACAGATTTTCTCATTCTCTCCAGTAATGTAAACCTGTAAATAATGTAAAAAGTTTGTTACTTTTTCACCTTTTAGAAAGATTTGTTTTTATCATTTTGGATAATTTGTTTTGAAAACGCGTAATATATAGTTTGGATTTGTCAAGCTGGTTCTTAGAAAATTCTCCACAAAAATGTTGTAAATAAACAAAAAATAATATTCAAATGCATCGTCTTGTTATTGACAGAATGAAGGGTTTTGTTTAGTTTGGTGTGTGACTTTCATGAATATTAAAACGTGCAGAAATGCCGCCTGCCGAGACACAATAAGGAAATTACAATCATGATAACAGTTTACAGCTGCGCTAATCGTTACAGGCCAGTAGGTTTTTCTTTCAAACCTAACATTTATCATTCCATTATATTAATTAACACAATTGTTTCAGCTAATGCTGGGAAGATGCATTTACAAAGGAGCAGTACTGCAGTTTAAAGAGTTTAATGGTTAAAGGGTTGGTCGAATGATCTGGTAGTTATCTGCTTACAAACATTAAACCACTAAGTTTGCGTTACGTGATCTGGGTGGTTGTTTTCTCTCTTTATTCTCATTGTTAGAATAAGAAGCTCGGCATCACGTGAGGAATCGGACCAGAAGAACTTGTTCTGGAACTCAGAATGAGCCGCTCCTCAAAAGATAAGCAAAGCCCAACATCAGATGCCGTCATGTGTTTACAGAGTGAAGTAAGAGAGTCACATGTCGCTTGCTTGCTTATTAATGCTGCACCTTCGATAAATATTCATTTTACATATTTTAACGTTTATACAGAGGAAATTGAACCGGTTGTAAAAATGTATGATATTAAATCCACTTAAGTTTTTAAATGATTCATAACAAAACATTGTGACCTTTGCCCTAGTTTTTTAACACCAGCCATTTTGTGAAGCTCACATGAATACATTTCATAACACTGTGTCATTTAACTGTCTGTTGTACTGTTTTATTAAAGCTGCAGTCCATAACTATTATTAAACGTGTACAGATATCAGTTGACTAGCATGTATAGAACAGATCAGTGTTTAAAACTCCTGTGTTCATACAGTGTCCTCACTGTTTCTCAACACAACAATATATTTATAACAATGATTTATAACTTGTTACATCACATCTGTAAACAGAAGGAAGATCCGGCTGTTAAATCGTGTGCATGACAGCTGGAATAATGAAGTGTTTTGTTTGTTCTTACAGCTGTTGTTAGGAGCAGCCTGCAGTTTGTTTCAAACAGAGATGGTTAGAGTTTACAATTGCATCTATAATTTGTTTGCAAAACAGCTTATTTTAAACATTATTTTATTCTGTCCTCAAGTCAAAGTTTCCACAGAACTTGTTTCTGTAGACGTCATTCTAGACGAACATGTCTGCTAAACACACAAACAGGTGCTCATGTGTACAGCTCTTCCTCTCCACACTCCTCACGTTCTCACCTCTGAGAAAGACTTAGTTGTGATATATTTTGGTTTCCTCCACGCTTCTACAGAAGAGGATGTTTGAATCGCAGCTGTGGGAACATCAGCTGTCTCTAAACATCAGAGCATTTAACCCCAGCTGACAGCCCTGCACACAGGGAATGTTTCCAGAACGTCGCCAGAATGTTTTTTCAGTTACATATCTCTTATATATCAAAAACTTTATTCTTAGTTTAACTTTTCATTCAGCCATTCTGTTATTTTAGCAATACAACCATGTCACTAATATACAGTGTGGAAAACCAAAAGAATCAATATTTCAATAATGACAAAAGCTGTGGTACCAAATTTGGCTTTATTAACAATTTTTGCATAGATTTTCATAGCTGTTGTTTGACAAAACATCACAGCAATTAAAAAACACTGAGTTCTGTTAACCTGGGACTCGAGAGGTTCATCAAATAATGATTTGTAGAACGATTCATATGTTTTGCTGTTTCATTGTCATGTTAGACTTTGGATATTTTACAGGTTTTGTAGAACGAACACTTTAAACACACATATGACAACTTTCCCTAGAGGCTGTAGAGAGGCTAAAGACTTGATGTAAACAAACACTTTTTTAACACTACTTGAAAAATACAGTTTTCCATTATTTTACTGAAAAAAATACACAAGATTCCCACACAGTTTTCTTTAACAACTGAGTTTTCCAAGATCTTTCCAGTTACTAGTAATTTCAGGATATTTAAATTGCACTCACAGTTTTGCTGTAAACAAGTGCAATTAATAAGATAAATAATATAATTTATAGTAGCATGTAACTAATAGATGTGTACCAAAGCCACAGTTTTTACTCAGATTTGTGACCATCATAACAACTGTTTGGCCTGGGAAACAGTTTTCTGATACTTCCAGGTTTCCATAAACAAATTAACTTTAAATACATTGAGGAAGCCAATAAAGTTTAACGTGCATTTTGGAAGAACTAGTGGAGTTCACAAATGGTTTCAGCTGAATGTTTCTTCATTCACTGGTGAGAACCTCATAAAGCCGCTCTTGAGAACATCGTTACTCCTTGAGTTTGCTCTCCAGAAAGTCCTGGATCTTGTTAAGGTTCTCTTCTTGTTGTCCCAGAGCTTCAAGTATGATACCCATGGGCGTTTTTTTGAGTCCTGCACCTTCCATCTTATTCTCCAGTTTGTTTTTCATGTTGCGAAGGCGCAGCGATGCATGTGCAAACATCACTGAAATGCAGAATGGAAAAGCACTTTAAATTCCCAGATTTGTATGCTAATAAATCACATAGACAGCAAACACAGATGCTACATTTTAGCCTCCAGATGTCTTTCAATGAAATCTAACATTAATTATTACATAAATGGTCAATAAACAGGCTCCAGATGATAAGTATTGTGTATAAAATGAAGATGATTTCTTCACAAACGTACACAGAAGTGGTAGCTTGATTCCAAAAAGGAACACCATGACTCCACCAAACAGCGACATGAGAAGATAGCTCACAACCATGATCAGGAACACAAACAAGGAAGGGTTCTCCTTCTTGAAGTTCTTGATCATTCTCTTGTTCTCCCCGGCCCACACAGAACCATAGAACACAGCAGCGACCACTGCAGCACCTGTGAACATGCTCACAGGATTCAGGAACCTGTGGACACAGAGTCAATGGTGACACCTGATGGCTATAATGTGACAGTACAATAAAATATTTATTTTGTTGGGAGGTTGGGTTTCAATCTGTCACAATACAACACAGTCACCATAACTATGGACAACAAGAAAGTATTAAACCAAAGGGCTGCATCTTATTAACTGAACCACTTTTACTTTTGCTGAAGATCAGTTTTATGTCCCAGTGCAGTTTATAAACGGCCATAAAACACGTACATAAAGCATCTAAAAGCCATTATAACACGCTGTCTTTGCTTCATCTGTTTACATTAAAATAAATGCTGGTTTCTAACGCATTAACATGAAGGAAAGTGTTGCAGAAGTTTCCAAATGCTCTTCAGCTTTAGTGTATAACAGCTCCAGTAGTCATGTGATATTTCCCTTTAAATACAGTTCAGTCTTAGCAACTGGTGATAACATTAAACACACAGACAGACAGACAGACAGACGGGACCACCACAGACAGGCGGGACCACCACACAGCTGTCCACATGCACACAGATAGAAAATGACCTCATCTTCTAAACTGGATGTAAATGCACGCCAGTATTATTATCATCATTATCCCAGAACTTTCTAATAACGTTTAGGACGCCGTGCCGGTTAATGGAAACGTTAGGGAAACGTTCCTACATCCCAACATTGTTAGTTAAGCGTTTAAAGCATCGCGTTGCTTAATATAACCGGATGCACCGACGTGCCGAAACGGAAACGCGAGTTTTCAAAGCGTTACTGTCTGAAAACAACACGCAGGTAAATGCAGACGCACCTGATGGGGATCAGACGCACTTACCCCACGACCAGAAAAACAACGACGGCCATCGCCAGGTAGTTAGTCTGGTAATATAACAGATTACTAACTACCCTGTTGTTCCACTTCGCCAGATCTCGCATGTCTGGTTTGGCGAAGCGATCTGAACCCGGGAAGAAGTCCTCCCAGCTCCTCATAGGAGCGATTTCCACTTTAGCCATTAAATGTTGTTTAAATGTTGTTAAATGTTGCCGGGAAGCTGCAGCTGCCACAGGTCTGCGATCGGATACGTCACTTCCTCCCTCGCGATGCGCTTGTAAGGGCGGAGGCTTCAATTTAACCAAACTTCACGTTTGCATAATAAACGCATCGTGCATTTAAGCAGATGTTATTTAATATGTGTGTCATGTTTAAATAATTCATTTAAATATAATTGAGCTGCTTTACGGTGAATGAACGCTCGGCGTGGTGGGCGGGGTTACGTGTGGACGCTGGGCACGTAACACGCTGTACGTATCGTGGCCCCGCCCACTCGTACTGTCATGGCGGCTCGCGATGCTAAAAGTTAGCCCGGCGTTTTCCACAGGTAAATAAAAGTAAACGATTAAACGTGAACTCTTGCGTGTCTTTACAATAGTTGTATATAATAATATGCGCATGTATGATGTAAGTCGATGTTATTAGCGCCTATTAAGTGGCCTCAAAGTGTAGCTCACCATCATCTGCAGTTAGCTATGCTAGTTGTGTGTTACTTCATGTTGTGAGATACTGGCGCTGGTTGTGTTAGTATCGCAGATGTGGACCCGATTATTTCCCACACTGATCACCCGAGTTCATCCCACGTGGAGTCAGAGGTCCTTCAACACCATGCAGCTGAAAACCCACCAGTTCAAGTCGTTGTTTACCGACGGGCTCGTTGGTCTCGCGGGTAGGAGCGATTATGACCTGATGTCAGTAACAGTGTAAATAGTTAATATGTTTAGTTAATAGTTAATAATAACAAAACCTGCAGTCGCATGGTTCTGATATTCATTGCTTTTAAAGAGACAGCTCACCCCAAAACGGAAAATCTTCATCACTACTCATCCTCATGTCAGTCCAAACCTGTTGATTTTCTCTGAGGAACACAGATTACAGAAAATATTATACATGTGTATCATTAGTAGCTGTCCAGCAAATGTATTTGATCTAAACATTGTCAAACCTCTTGAATCGTAACCCGTGTTACGCTCTTTAATCTCATGTCAGAAATCTTTGAAAAGAACCAGTTTCAGCTGAGGATTGCTGGGGGGGCTGTGCGGGACCTCCTGTCGGGACAGCGACCTGAAGATGTGGATTTTGCTACTACTGCCACACCGGAGCAAATGAAGAACATGTTTCAGGAAGCAGGAATCAGGATGATAAATAACAAGGGGGAAAAACACGGAACCATCACTGCCAGGGTAAACAGTAGCTGAAACGAACGCGTCTGTGTTTGTGGAGTTGTGCTCGTGTCTGATGTTGTGTCTGTGTTGCGTAGCTGAATAATGAGAACTTTGAGGTCACCACTTTGCGGGTGGACGTACAGACGGACGGGCGGCACGCGGAGGTGGAGTTCACCACAGACTGGCAGAAGGATGCCGAGCGCAGAGATCTCACCATTAACTCCATGTTTCTGGGTAATTCATGACTTTTAAATAAAATTTCTCCTCATTGAATTTGATGTTCAGCTTTGACTGAGTTTTGACTAACAGTTGTGTGTTTTTGATTTGTCCTGTCAAAGGTCTAGATGGGACTTTGTATGATTATTTCCAGGGATACGAGGACCTCAAAAGCAGGAAAGTTCGGTTTGTTGGCAGCGCTTCCCAGAGAATCCAGGAGGACTATCTCCGAATTCTGAGATATTTCAGGTGCTGGTTTTAACACTGGTTAATATAAAAGGAGGACAGGTTTTCTATTTATTGTCATTGTATTAATTTGTGGTACACGCTGTCAGCGATGGCCAGTATTGGTTCATGTACACTGGTTTCATGTACATAAGTCTCTGGTTCGTCTGATCGCACTGGCTGTAGGTTCTACGGACGGGTGGCGCTTGAACCTGGACAGCATGAACCTGAGACTCTAAAGGCCATTCAGGAGAACGCCAGCGGATTGGCTGGGATCTCAGGAGAGAGGATCTGGGTGGAACTAAAGAAGATGCTGGTTGGAAAGCATGCGGCTCATCTGATGGAGCTGATCTATGAGCTGGGATTGGCTCAGTACATAGGTGAGACAAATACCTGAGCTGTGATTGGCTCAGTACATAGGTGAGACGCATACTGTGATTGGCTGTGAGAGAAGCTGCAGGTGGCTGAGGGGCTGCGTAAACGTCTCATTGCAGTGCAGACGGTTGTGTTTTCTCCAGGTCTTCCAGCAGATGGCAGTATAGCAGAGCTGAAGCAGATCTGGCTGAGAGTTTGCGAAAGCTCTCCTAAACCCATGACTGTCTTGGCCAGTCTGTTCAGATGCCAGGAGGATGTGGAGAGACTGGATCTGCGACTGAAGCTTTCCAGAGAGGAGAAGAACCTAGGATTGTTCCTGATTAAATACAGACGAGACCTGGTTAAGGGGCAGGATGAACGTGATGGTCTTAAACCGTACACAGATTTCATTATTGATGTATGTGCCTTACATTCCTGAGGTCTCATACATGTTTGGTACCAAACAAGCATCAAGATGTTAGTTGATGTATCTTTTAATTGTGATGGACTAAAATTGAACTTTGTAGATATTTGTTGTGCAACATTTTAATTTTATTTTTATTATCATATAGAATTTTATAGCTGTTAGTTATGTAGCAGTTGCATAAATCTACACAGTAATATGAATAATGAAATCTATAATTTGTGTCTTTTCCTCAGTCTCGAGAGCTGGACTCCCAGAGCAAAGTTCTGGAGCTCCTGAAGTATCAGGGAGAGCAGAAACTCTTCGAGGAGCTTCGCAGATGGTCCATCCCTCGTTTCCCGGTCAGTGGACACGACCTGCGCCGGCTGGGCATCACCTCAGGTAAGGAGATCGGAACCATCCTTCAGGAACTCCGGGACACATGGAAGAAGAGCCGCTATCAGATGAGCAAAGAGGAACTTCTGGCCACCTTCAGCAAGTCCTGATGCCAGAGGAGCGCAGATGTTTCAGCATGCATGTACCACACACCTCCCCTCTGCAGAGCGCCGCTCTTCGTTCTCACCTCTGCAGCCAGTTTGTGAAGAAATGAAGAGACCATTGGGCTGTGTGTGGCTTTATTTATTTTGCTCAGCGGCTCACAGATTCAGAGCTTGCCTGAGGTTTAGGAATCACTCAAGATCATCTCAACATACGTTTCTACTGTTGATGTCTTGGGCATCTGTTGTGGTTTTCTTTCTTCAATGGCTTTGGGGACATATAGAACATTGTTAGAGATAGAGTCTCTAATCCATTAAAAAACTCTATTCTTTGGGTTTTTCCGAACTGTCAATGAAACTCTGCATCTGTTATCCTTTGTCAACTTGATTTGACAGATCATTTTTGTTACTTTATATTATTCTGACATGCAAATTCTAGATAAAGTCGAACGTCTTAATTATGTGAAAGTACATTTTGTTTTTTGTTTTTCTGATGTGGGATTTTGCCCTTCATAATGGTGGAGTGATGCAATTATTACACAGAGGAAAGTGAAGGGTGTCACAGTGATGAGATGCGAGACTTGCCTTATGAAGCCGTATCCATGGTTTCATTACAGAGAAACATTATGTGTCTGTTGTCAACGATTCATGACTGTTTGAAATAAAATAACATCTCTTACTGTATGGTGTTGCGTTTGTTTCCAAAATTATTAATCTTACTTCTTTTTTCCACACTATCAAAGCTGAGTGGTTCCTAAAAGCAAAATTCTCTAGTTGATAAACGTAAAGCCACGTACAACATCGTTTCTGTCCCAGAGATTTTCCAGAAGATCCTGTTTAATGATTTTATGCTCTTTTATTGTTTAATCCCAAACTTGTCTTTTTTAGTTTATTTAGTTTGAACTTGAAGTTATTAACAATATTGTCACACTGTTTAACGTGTTAAGAGATTAAACTGTGATGTTTAAGGAGAAAGTTGCATCTGGGTGTTTGGGGAAAATATGAAAACGTGTGAGGTAAGAGACAAACTCTTCAGTGCATTGGACGTTATTTGACCTATATGAAGAATTTCCTTTTTTTTCAGTCTGGGACTTTACATCTGCCAATGTGAGCGTGTGAGTGGTTCTGAAGACAAGCCCCTCCTTCAGACCCCCAAACCCACATATAAAACCATCATCATCATCA
>JBAJNP010004749.1:0-25476 GCA_036877545.1 Yasuhikotakia modesta | reverse complement strand
ATCGAGGTCCTGAGATTTGTTTGTGGTGGGAGTTGACTGAATAGCCCTCCATAATGACCCCTCACTTCCTAAAGCACTCACCCATGACCATCACCTTTCACTCCTCATCCTCTTCACTGAATCGGGTTATTTGCATATGTTAAGTCCAGCTCTCACCTCAGACTCTGTCCATCACTATAGGCCCATCCTGAATGCAGACACTCCTGCCATTAGGACACAATGCTACTGGTTTTCACACTTAGATGTATCTTGAAGGGAGGTGTGAATGTTAAATTCAGGTATTACAGATCCACATTAGATGGAGACGGGCATCTAAACACGAGGTGTTAAACTGATTTCAGGCTGAGCGCTGGATTGGACACAACATTAAGTTTTGTGGGGTGAGTTTTGAATTGGTTTAACATAGGTGTGCGTGTGGACCAGTGATTGACTGAATTGAAAAGTGTTCAGAATGTTGCTTTAACTCCAATTTTGTATAAACTACATAAAATAACAATGTAGACAAAAATAAACTTAGTAATTTTAGCAAGCTTTATAAAACGCCACATAGCAACATAACATGTATTTTAATAACAGGTCTGAGTCTCAACTAGCACCAAGCTGTGTGAACTTTGACCAATTGCTACAAGAGTAAAACAATAAAACACAATTAAATTACAATAAAAATCATATTTAATGACAAAATCAGATTTCAGTTTTATAATGGTTAGCTCTTTGGAAAGCTCTTTTAATATCATTGTCTGAACAGGACCAGAACCGAGAACATCTAAACACTTCACACAGATGTTACATTCCACATTTAGGTTCATGACCCCCTCCCATTCCCAAGAAACAAAACCTAGGAAACATGAGTGGTTTTGGGGAACAGTGATGTAACTTTCACATGAATCGTACAGAGAGAAAGCAGAAACTGATCTTTGGGCAAATTATACTAAATAAAGAACAAGAGGTTCCTTCATTGTCACCTCTGTTTACCTGACTGTCATCCGTCTATAAACTGAAGGAGATTTAGCGACAGACGGATGTGTCTTGATAATGTCACAGGTTCTCAAAGTGTTGCTCGGTGCATGACAGAAATTCTAATTTGGTTCCTTGTAAGTGTGTTTACAGCATGAATGGTTTCTGTTATCACAAGGTGTTTGTTTATTGGCTTCATTGTTAAAACTCAAAGTCATCTGTTGTGTTAAGTTAATGAGCCATTTATAATTGTTCATATTTATATATTCATAATTTGCATACTCAGACGCATTCCAGAAATGCATGTTTTAAAAAGTCATTGATCCTAGTGTTGACATGTTGATGTGCAGAATGAATGAAAATGTCTCTTCATCTCTTCCTCTTAAAGTTCAAAAACACACCATCACTTTATTTATGGGTTTTATAGAATTATGGGTATTTACCCATAATTCATTGCTTCCTTAACCAACTCTGTCCAGCCTGGGTAAGAAAGATTAGGCTGTTTTTTATCTGCTGGCACTTTTTAAAATTTTCAACTTTAATCAATTTGTATTTTTGCCCAGTTCTACAAAATATGTCAACATATGAATTGTATTTTGGTTACAGATTTATTTAATTTTATTTATACAATTTTATTTAACTATTTTTTAAATGTCATTTTACAGAAAGCAACAAAAGTAAATAATAGTACAATAAGATATTTTTCTCTGACACAAAAAAGCCCTGTAAACTGTTAGACAATGTTAATGGACTAATTCAGCAACTAGTTTAAGTGTAAAAAGCGTTTTATTTATTTTTTAATAGGCCACACTGCCACACTTCTCTGTTGTTGAAGAAACGCCCCTGGCCTGTTCCGATCCGGTTTCTCTTTCTATTTGACTGTTGCCTTTGAAAAGGCCAGAGGTCGTTCTACACAGTTACAGTACAGGAAGGCCTTTCCCCTCTTTTGTTCTTGTTTTTGTGAATGAAATATGTAATTACCTGTGCCTGCGCCTCAGCCTGTTCTGTCAGGTCTGCGCCCACGACAATCAACACATAAACAGCCATAAACACAGATCTGCTCAGCTGGAAGAGCACAGCTGCTGCTGTTTACGCGCTCGGCCCGGAGAAACATCCTGTCTCCGAGCCGGGCTGCTCCCCTCCAATAATAAACAGCACTGCAGTTCAGACCCCACGCAAGCTGGGTGCCACCTCTGCTACTCCTCAGCTAAATGCCAAAATCCCCTTTAAAACTGGCCTGAATGAACTGAACTGAAGAAATTCTTATGTAAATGACCAGCTGCTGGTATGTTTGTAAGACCGGCTTGTTTAAAAAGTTTTTTTGGCAGTTTTTGGCTTTGAAGATCAAAGAAACAAACCTTAAAGAATGACAAATTTGCTGCAAATATGCTTAAAGAAAATTGTTAGTTTTCCATTTGAATAATGATTATTAGAAACTCATGAGGCGTTCAAGTAAGATTTAGCATGTCTCAGTATTGGCCAATGAAATTAAACAGTATCATAAGGGGAACAAATCCTTCCCCCCGGAAAAAAAAAGCTGCGTGTAAAGTTTGGTATTTTGGGCATCAGTTTTGTAATGCTAACATGTTAATGTCTATAATTGTTTATGAGTTGCTTTGAAGTTGAGTGCGTGAGACATAATACGTTTCACTGTGTGGAGTTAGTCTAGGTGAAAAGTTACAGATATTTGCTCAAATGTTTGTGTGGGTGTAAGAGCAAGTGTGCATGTTCTACGGCTCTCACCGTGGCTGAGAACAAACCAAACCCTTTTAAAGTAGTTGGAATGCACAGGCGTGTATCTTTTCTCTTAGTGCTTTTGTTTAGATTTGTGAATCGTGGAACTTGGAGAGCATTTTTAGTGCTGGCAGAAGTATTCGCTCCTGTTTGATGTCTGGAGACAGGAATGAACTGGAATGAGGTTAATTAATAAACCCGTTTTTTGTGTGTGTGTTGCAGCCGTGGCGTTCCACAGCCCACCGGTGAAGATCAAGAAAGAACCTCAGAGTCCCGGATCGGACCCCAGCCAGTCCTGCAGCCACAAGCAGAGCTTTAGCTATCCCAGTGGAGAGCAGTGCCTTTATGCTAGGTCAGTGAGAATCAATACTGGATTCCTCTCACTCAAGTATAAAAAATACTATAAGACCTGTGGCCATGTTTGCAATATTAACTGTTAGAAAATAATTAAAATATAATTTTTAAACACTTACAAATTTATTTAAATATTAAACCATGACAATATCTGAATCTAATTTTATAACCAGTTTTATATGTATTGGAAATTACAGACAGTAAAATATAACTGTGATAACTGACATTTTTATTTTTTATCATCACACACTGTACATTTAATCTTAATTTAATAGCAAAATGCTTCCTCATTTGTAAGTGGCTTTAGATGAAACGTAGACTAAATGTTAAAATAAAAACTGTAATGTTCCTCTCAAATACGTTTGTGTTTGATAAACAAGTTCATGAAATTTAGATGAAACTTCACAATGGAAATGAACCAGCAGTTGTAGGACAGATGTAATGAGTGTCACATGTGTCCTGCAGTGCCTATGAGCAAAAAAGATCAGCTGTGCCCCCCACAGCATCAGCTGGAGGGTCCAGGAGCTCTTGTACAGGGACCCCCATGTCCCCTATGCAGCATTACTCCCCCAGACCAACAGTGGGCACCCGACCCGAGTCAGGGTACATGAACCCTCCCTCGGCCAGCCAGTCCCACGCCTGCCACAGCCATAGTTACCCCATGAACCCCAGGTAACACCCCAACACCAAACTGAGTTTATTTTATTTGTCACAAACAAAGTCATTGACTGAATATAACATAACATTGACAGAATATAACATTTCCATTGTAATTGTGTTTTGAGTCTTTGTGATAATCACAATTCCTTTCTCCCCCCCCTCAGTTCCAGGTTCCTCTCCGGCACGGCAGAGATGTGCCCACCGTTTGGGCCCCAGGGCCCGGCCCTGCAGCGCATGCATTCTGCCCATGCCAGCGGGGGCGGCACTGGCGGTTACCATCGGCAACAGTCTGACCCATGTTTGCCCTATCCGCCCCAGCAGAATTTCAAGCAGGAGTACATGGACCCTCTGTATGACCGGGCTGCCCACATGGCTGGGCCACAACCTCAGAGGTTTCCACCTGCCCATATGATGGTCAAACAGGAGCCCACCGACTACACTTACGAACCTGGTGAGTGAGTCAAAGTTCTGATGGCACACGCTGACTGAGTTTACTGAAGATACAGCGCAGCACACAAGCACACAACGTTCCTTGTGCTGTAATCTGACCCGAGATGCTTTGAAATGGTGTCATCTCTCACTGTGAATAATCTGTTCTCTGTAGTTTTGGTTTGGTTTTCAGTAAATATCCTCAGAAGATGGTGTGTGCTTAAAGGGACAGTTTACCCCAAAATGAAAGTCTGGCAAAAACTATACTGACTCATGACTTTCATGGAAAATAAGAGATTTTGAAGAACGTTAATTCTGCTTTTTTCCTCACAATGAAAGTGAATGATGACTAAAATATCAATCACATCTGCTTAACTTCTCCTGTTGTGTTCTAAGAAACAAAGTTATATGTTTAAACTGACTTGAAAGTTAATATGTGTTAATAAGAGAACTAGCCTATTAGAACAGGAAAAAATAATGAAATATAGTCAGAAAACAAAACTTAATATAGAATATATTCTCTAAAAAGACCTATTTTAGATGTTAATGTATCTTGTTTTTAATTTTAAAGCGTTTATACATCTTAATGGAAAACAAAAAATATGATCACAGTGTGTCTCTCAGTTTCTACAAAATCAAAGACCGTTACATTAGGCCACTACTGTAAACAGTGAATGGGTGGGCAAAACATCTCTCTCTCTCCTCTCTCAGTGCAGACTGACTTTGTTTGTCCTCCCCCTCTTCCACGTCCACCGATGTGAAGCTCTTAACAGTATTTCTGTACTTCTCTCCTTCACCCCTCCCTTCTGTGTGTGAGGGAGGCAGAGGAATTTCATTGAGAAAATGGAGGGCACTGGAAACACTAGAATCCCCAGTGGAGCGCTCTGGGTGTGGGATTGCAGCAGTGGCTTCCTTTTTCTGCAGGCAGATGAACTCATAATGGAAAAATGAGCGTAGCTTCGGTAACCCGAGCCTGTGCACTGGCCTGGTCGAGCGGGCAGAGGGGGAAGGGAATGTTTTGGGGAAGTTGTGTTGAAGGGGGGGCACGGCGTTGTAGCCGGGGGGCTTAGGCCGAATCGGCCGAGCTCACCTTCTCCTGCTTGGCTTTGTGAATGACACAGGCTGAAACACAACACCCTGCGTAGGTCCTGCTTATCTGCTCTCTGGGAGAAACTACAAACAACTGCTAGCTAATAAGAGATGACTAAAAAACTGAGTTTAAGTCAGGAAACTTGATTTTTTTGTTGGATTTTTGTTCTTTTGTTTTGGTGTTTTGTTGTACTTGTTGACCTGTTTGCACTAAAACTATAAAGAAAGTTAGATTTAGATATAGTTTATATGACAGAGCTCAGATTGGTACGTGCAGAAATGCAGCTGCTATAGTGGAGATAGTCAGGAACAAAAGCATGTTTGTATGAGGATAAACTACCCTGTCCTGTATGAGGTGGAGTTCTGGTTACTGTGGCCTGTTATCAGTGGATTCATCCCAGCCTGTGTCTGCCACTCTGGTACAACACTAAAACTCAAAGCTACAACATAACAAAAGCTCTTCACGTTTAAGAACATGACAAATTATATCACAAGCACAAACGGGACACAATTATTATGTTATTTATTTCATTAAGATTTTTGGTAAAACGTCTAAGTTAATTCAATTTTAAATATGAGATTTTGGATGCACTTCAAATCAATGTCACAGTTTGCCAACAATTAAAAAGCTGTTTAATGTTTTTTACAATGTCCTGTAAAGGGCTTTTTAAATACATGTCAATAGATTGATAGGATGAGAGCGATCATGTTTTACCCCCTTGTTTACAGTCCCACCTTTCAGTCAGCCGGGTCATTAATCTGAGATCTGTGTATAAGGAAAATGTTCTGAGAGCTGTTCTCCGGCGATCTCTTATCACGGTTCACAGCATTCTGCAGCCATGAATCACTGCTCCACCTCACAAAATAACTGCTTCCTACTCATACAACACATGTAGATAAAGAGAGATACCGTACAGGGTCCGTTTATTTGATTTTTGCAGAGTTTGGTTTGTATGCTAGGCTACAAAAGCTTTAGCATTATGAATGTACAAATATTTGTCATGCTAATATGGTAGCTTAACATGAATATAAAAATGTGTGTGTGTGTGAGAGAGAGAGAGAGAGAGAGAGAGAGAGAAAAGGATCCCCATTAATAATTCTAGGTTCTGTAAAATTGTACAGATGCGATACAGTGCTGTTTACTGTATAAAATCAAGGAATCTTTACAACCTAAAAATAAATCTGTAGACAGATGATAATATTACAAATGACTTGCTGCGTTTGGACACAGAGGTTATCATCAGCCCTGCAGAAAGTGGACCAGCAATGTTTGGCTTTTTATCAAGGGGAACGCAGCTAAATATTAGCACATCATTTGCATGCATTCATCATTGAGATTCATGGCTTTGTGTTTAATCCACAGATGTGCCTGGATGCGCTTCCATGTACCATCACAACGAGGGCTTCCCCAACCCGCAGCACAACAGTGAAGGTACAAAAAACACAAAACATCTGCTCTCCGAACAAAGTTTGTTCCTCTAGAACATGCAGTTATACAATGCACATCTCACACACTCTCAGCACAACAGTATTGGCCGGTACCGTGCGGCCATTGGTTAACCGGACCAGAGGGTCTGTGTTTTTGTTGGCACAAACATCCATTTCTGCCTTGCCTAAAGAATTCCAGGGTAAATATTACTCCTGGAAAACACGAGTATTTTTCCTGGAGCGGGGAAAAATAACCCGTCTCTCTGCTCGCTGAGTTTGACCATTTTGGGTATTTTCAGTTGTTAGTTGATGTGTGTAATGAGTCACTGGACACAGACATGTTGAGTTTTTTGTTTATGTATACACACTCAAAATATTAATAATACTCTTTCATTTGTGCCATAATAAGAATTCATAAATAAAAAAGCACTGTACTGTGCCCAAATGTACCAATAATTCTCCTTTTCTGTTTTTAGGCTACATGTTTGAAAATGACTCCCGTGTTGTTCCTGAGAAGTTTGAAGGTGAGTTTTACACGTTCATTCTTTTAACATAGTGATAAAAAAAACTAAACAGAAACTGAAATCTGTGGTTTAATATTTATTGTAAACCTGGAAATAAACAGGAATGTTTTTGGATTAAAAAAAACAGGAGACATAAATGTTTTGATCTAAAGAATAAATGAAGAATAAATATTTAAGCTCCTGCGGTATTTATAAATTACTAATCAAATAAGCACAATTTGTTTCAATGACTATTTTTAACTGCATTGAACAAAAGGTCAGATTTCCTTGCTTCCGTGGAAATACTTTGGAGCATTTCCAAATCATGCAGGGATAACATGGATATTCAGGCATTGTGGAGTCTGCATGAGTGTAAGATAGGTACTTCATTAATCCCCTGTGGGGAAATTAGTGAAGAGGAACAAAAAAGGGGAACATTCCAGAATATCAAGTCAAGCCTAAAATATTTTCACTCCAATTGGTTTAACTGATTACATTACTTAACTTGGTTAAACTTGTTGACAAACTATATATAAACAACCAGTAAATAACTAGTAGTGCTGACTTTAGATGCTAAGACACTTCAGATTTCTGTATAAGAACAAAAACAGTCAAAATCTCACAGCCTGACTGAGCGTCAAACCTGCAAATGCTTTGAGTGGCACTAACTGATTAGAAGAAGTGACTTGCAGTGTCAGTTACTGTCAGCGTTCCCATAAACAAACTAAGCGGGGCTTAGAATCCCTAAGACTTGACTTTTAAAGAGACACAGCAGACAGGAGAAGAAAAGAAAGACTTTAGATAATAAAACTGCAGCTTCCTTTGTGCTAATGCTCATCCATTCTTAAAAGAGCTTCACTGTTTTGTCTTTAATCCCTAATCTTTCAGTATTACTGACATTACAGGCTTTGCTTGGATAAAGACATTTTGAGATGTAATTATGGCTCACAGGTGAATTTATGGATGATCTCTTTGCCCTAGGTGAAGTAAAGCAGGAAGGGGGTGGCGTGTTTCGCGAGGGCGCCCCCTATCAGCGCCGCGGCTCACTGCAGCTCTGGCAGTTCCTAGTGGCGCTTCTTGATGACCCTGGCAATGCGCATTTCATCGCATGGACCGGACGTGGCATGGAATTTAAACTCATTGAGCCTGAAGAGGTACATGCATCTACCCGTATATAACAAATACATCTATAGCTAAAACACTGTGCATTCTGCCACATGTTACTGTTTATCACCTGTTTTATTTCTATGTTGCTAAAAGACGGTCCTGATTCTGGTTCTCATGGAAATGGTTGCCAACATCCCAGCTGATGAATGCAGTTTCATGTCATTCCATGTCTGATATGAATCAGTTTATACCACAAATATAGTTTATACCACAGCGTTTGTATTTGAGTCTTTTTGCAGTTCTTTTGATGGTTCTGAAACTACACTTCAAAGTTCACTGAACGTCAAATGTGAACGTGATCCAGAAAACATTAATAGCTATTGATCATTCAAAAAGAACTAAGTGGACAATATGAATATTTGGGTTTC
This sequence comes from Yasuhikotakia modesta, assembly GCA_036877545.1. Taxonomy (NCBI): domain Eukaryota; kingdom Metazoa; phylum Chordata; class Actinopteri; order Cypriniformes; family Botiidae; genus Yasuhikotakia; species Yasuhikotakia modesta. The sequence goes on along the minus strand of JBAJNP010004749.1, from coordinate 16,787 downwards.
AGATCAATTCGATCCAGTCTTTATTCAGCTTTTACAGAGTATAAAGAGAATAAACATTGCTTACGACCAACTCACGCTTCCCCGGGGTCTAAGAACTTATCCACACAACGCCAGTTTTCCATTAGCTGCTATGCATTATTTACCCCACTTAACAGCATAGTGAAATAAAATGGACAATGGCTCCATTACCAAATATTACAACCTTCCATTTTGCCGGAGTCTAAGCACACCGCAGCGGTCGAGACACGAGCGTTAACCTCCCATTGTCTGTGGTCAGTAGACGGCTAAATGGCATGAGTCAGCAAACTATCACGCAGATATGCGTCCATCAGTTCTGCTCGACTGTACATATGAATCATTCATCACAACTAAAGTTTTACTGTCGCAATTAAAGCACAAAGCTCTCTCAAAAACCAAACAAACATTCAGTTCCTCAGGGACAAACGTCGGCAAGCCCACAAGTTTGTTTCGACTGAGGGATTTTTTTCTCACGGTCCCTCAAATTGAACCTGCAAATTCTGCAGACGTATAAATAAGTATTTCCACTTGGAAATGCTAGGCTCAAATTCCTGTTTGTGCTCTGCTGTGTGGTGTTTTTGGTAACAGTTTAGTGGTCATTTGTTTATATAAAAGGGAACTGCATAAATTTGTGGTGACTCGCCCTTCCGTGTTACGGTGTATGGCAGCCATACAGCCACCAATGGCCTCTTGTGGTCAGATGAAGTTATTGCAGTTGTATTTCACGTTGGCAAAATTGCTACAGAAAACAAATGGCATGTAAATATTTATTATTGTGTCATTGTAGGTGGCAAGACTATGGGGAATGCAGAAGAACCGTCCAGCCATGAATTACGACAAATTGAGTCGCTCTTTGCGCTACTATTACGAGAAGGGAATTATGCAAAAGGTTCGGCCTCCGATTTTATTGTTTCATATAGTGCTTCTGTTTCCACCTAGTATTTTGACTATATTGTAAAAGAATCAAATTTAATTTTAATTAATTACACTGTTGACTTTAATGTAACCCTGTTTTTTAGGTGGCAGGCGAGCGTTATGTTTACAAATTCGTGTGTGAACCGGAAGCGCTGATATCCTTGGCTTTTCCTGACAATCAGCGGCCCAGCCTGAAGGCGGAGTTTGAGCGCTACGTCAACGAGGAGGACACGGTGCCGCTGTCTCACCTGGACGAGGGCGTGTCTTACCCTCCCGAACCAGCTGCCACCAACATGGGCCCTCAGCCCTTTTCCAAAGGCTACATGTATTAATGCCACCTTCATTTCCATATCATTCCCCAGTTTACTACCCCCTGCACCCATTGCACATGCCCACCCCATCCACTTGTATATAAGGCTAAGTTTTTTCTTTGATTAAATTAATCTTATTAGGGGCTCTGCATTCCTGTCATTTCCGAGGCCTATCTAATGTAAACACATTACTGTGATTTAAGAGATTGCATAATAAATACCCCATATTACTGCTCTACCATGAGAACAGTCTCAGTTTCTTGTGTTTGCAATAAATGCAATGCAATTTTCAGGCGATTAGTTCAAGATTAGCGGCTAAAATGTTTACCTATGGACTTGATGTAATTCACTAATTCCCATTGCCCCAAATAATGTTCAAATAAATCTGGGTGTTATTTGAGACTTCTTTAAATTAAGCCGCGTTTTGTTCCCTTTTAATGACGACACTTGCTTACATAAATCATAACTTCATTCAGTCAACATTTTCATCACGTTTATTTATAATATAACAAACAAAACAACTCTGGTAGGTTTTTTAAAAGACAGTTTAATTAAAGTTGACAAATGATTCCAAGATAAGAAACAACATACGTTTTAACAAAATCCGAAAATGGATGCAGTTTTCCCTCGTACTGTTTCCTCTAATAAAAGAGCTATAATACAAAACCTCTGTGGTTCATACATTGATCCTGTGTTGACAAATTTCAGATTAAATGGAGGAAAAGTCCTATATAAGGATGAGATCTGTGCAAGATAGATAATAACTAACATCCTGTTCACTTTTATATGACCAGACATCCGTAATGGAACTAAATGAATTAACTGAAATATTTCAGTCAACATTTAGTGACCAGAGCCGGATGTGCCATCCACACATTCTACAACAAACGGCTTGTTCAGAGAGTCTGAATGACAAACAGCTGCACAAATATAAAATGATGGTCCATCATGTTATCGTTTAACGTAGGATATTTTAACCCATACAATTTCAGATTAATCCTACTGATATTTTTCAAACAAAAGAACCCTGTAAAATAAATACAGAAGCCAAAATATGAAATTAAAAGCATTTGTTCAGAGACAAAAACAGTACAGGGAGAATAGATAGAACAACTTTATACTGAAACATATAGTAGAAGAGATCTTATCAGAAACCAGGGCACCTACAAGTGCAAGAAAGATAGTTTTGGTATCCTCACTTCTGCCTTCAGAACAAAGATGTTGCTTTGTTTTAGCAGCAGCGTCAAAAATCTGCAGTCTGTGAGGACACTGTGAGAACGTTTTAGCGTCGCCTGAAGGCTCTGGAGATTCTCCAGGCGTTCGGTTCCTCGTAGCGGTTGTAGAGTGGTTCCAACCTCTGCTGTTTCTTCTGCTTGCTGAGGCGTGTGGGATCGGACACTTTGAAGAAAGCTGGAGCGAATTCTACCAGCCACCTCGGGTCAATAGTGGTCACCTCCCTCATGTACTCTTTGGTGGTCAACACAAGCTCATGGTAAACCACCCTGTGGAGAGCAAAACCAGTTTTAGCAAAATAAACAGGTAAAAGCGTTGTTGATACAATCTGTCTTCTGACAAACGTACCATTCTGGCTGGCGGTTAAACAATGCGCTGGAGGGGTGGATGTAGACCACTTGCTGGTCTATAAGGGTTCTGTAGCCCTCCTGTGGGTCCTTTTTAGCAGCATTTCTGAAGAAACCACTGCAGATGGCTTTCTGTACACGCACTGTGGACTTCCCGCACGAAACCACGTCTAGCTTGTGTCTGGAGAAACAGAAAAATATCAATTGACAATGAACGTCAGAGCGCACATTAGGAAACAATGCACAATCTTCAATAAGAAAGTCAGAGGTTGTAAACCTCTGATTACTGTTATTCTCACCTGTCCATGATTCCCAGCATCTGTTTGCGGATATCTTGAGCACGTCGGAGAGATCGTGCCTGGATGAAGTTTTCATAGCACCAGGGGTTGGAAAACTTATTGTTCTTCCAGGAGTTGTAGACAGCCAACAAAGTCAGGTGGTCTCCCTCAGGCTGGTGAAACTTGGCCTTCTTCTGGTCTGCCAGAGCTTGTTTGTCCTATGAGAAAGACATGCAGAAATAAACATCTGTAAGATCAGCAATTTGGTTAAAAGATTTAGTCACTGATTGCCACCTGATCACATTTCTAAATGTTGTTTCAAAGATTTCTCAAGTTGAACAGTATATGTGTGGGCTGCAGGAATACCTTTGGCCTATAGAAGACATTCTGTACTGACAGCATGGACACAATGGTCAGCATCTCCTCGCTGCAGCCAAGATGGACAGACATGATCAACATCTTACAAAGCATGGGCTCCAGAGGAAACTCAGCCATCTGACACAAACATATTTAAGAAACAATGTTAACACTATGTTTAAATTCATGACACCAATTACTGACAAAAAAACAAACGAACTTACTCTACGACCGAGACGTGTAAGCAGACCTTCATCATCCAGAGCTCCCAGGGTGTACAGCTGCTCCATGGCCGTAATGAGTGTCTCCATAGGTGGAGCATCCATGAAATCAAATGACAGCAGATCATTGATGCCCATCGCCTGGTGAGAAGCACAACAAAACATGAATCTATTCAATGTATGAAAAGTATAGTATAACAGGTACTTGATCTAAAAACAAGATGTCTAGAAAGTGGAACTGTACCTTCAGCGACAGCACAGTGCTGGCCAAGTTTGTTCGCTGGATCTCAGGCACGTTGGTGGTGAGCATCTCATCTCTGTAGGCACGTTCTGTGTACAGTCTATAGCACTTACCAGGGCCTGTTCTACCTGCCCTGCCTGCCCGTTGCTTAGCCTGGGCCTACGGAACACAAACACAAGGTTCATAAAGCGTACTTGAATACAATCACGCACGCTGTGGGGATTGTTACTAACGAACGCTACCTGAGAGATTGGGGTAACCACCAGCTGATCGATGCCAGTTTTGGAGTTATAAACCTTCTGTTTGACAAAACCTGGATCCACCACATAGTAGATTCCATCAATTGTTAAAGATGTTTCGGCAATATTGGTAGCAATGACCACCTAGAAAAAACAGAGAATTGAGAATTGTTGCTTAAGTAAAACAAAGTTTATCTTTAGTTATACCAAGCTCTTGTTTCATTGGGTGGTAATTGTGAGAGGGCAGACCTTCAAATTTCATTGAAGACAATGGGAAAGGTGGGATTCAACATTAAGAACAACCCATGATATAGTTGAAACCAACTTGACCAGAGAGTTTAGTACCTTTCTGCTTCCAGGTGGTGCCGGGTCAAAAATTCTGGTCTGCATTTCACTGGGCAGAGCGGAGTACACCGGCAAGATGATGAGCTCTGGGACATCAGGACCGAGAGATTTCATCCGCTCGTAGAGGATCTCGCAAGCCGTGTCAATCTCCTCTTGACCCGTCAGGAACACCAAGATGTCACCTTCACAATACAGAAAATGTTTGATGAATCTCAGTTTTCACAAGCATCTCCAGTGTGTTGGTAACACTGAGCAGATGTGAACGTTACCTGGAGGTTCAGTGAGGTGGATCTGCATAACCGTGATCAGACTGGCATCCAGGTAGTCTGTCTCTGGTTCTTTAGTGTACAGGACCTCCACCGGGTATGTACGACCAGGGATAGTGAAAATAGGTGCTTCGTAAAAGTACTGTGAAAATTTCACAGCGTCCAGTGTGGCAGACGTCACAATGAGCTTCATGTCTGTTCGCTTCTGTACAGTCTACATAATGGAGGAAACAAGACACCATTACTTTCCAACAAATTATAACAAATTACACAGCACTTAGTACAGAAGTTGATTTCCCAGGAAATTGTACCTGAAAGCTCAAATTCTAAATCCCTTTTAAAAAAATTACCAGGAATTAAAAATACTAATAAAATCACGTTCACACAGATTTCACATTTCCTTGCTCTACATGGCCCCTAAAAATGGACTGCAGGTTTAAGGACCTTGTGACATGACCTGTACACTAAAATATTAATATGGACCGTACTACTTATTCCGTTTAAACAAAACTTTAGCTTATGGATCTTACCTTCTTAAGAAGACCGAAGAGCACATCTGTGTGGATGGTTCTCTCGTGGGCCTCGTCCAACATTATAATGGCATACTGGCCCAGGTTAGGGTCAATCAGACACTCTCGTAGCAGCATACCGTCCGTCATGTACTTGATGACTGTCTCTGGACTTGTGCAGTCCTCAAAACGGATGGTGTAGCCCACCTGCACAGTAACAGATTAACCGCATTAAAATTTGCTTACTACCCATCCTTAGTATTCAAAGTTAGAATTAGTATGTAGGTCACATCAATTATACATTAGCATGTATTAGAAGTAATTAATGGGATTTAGCATGTACCTCTTGACCTAAACAGCAACCGTACTCCTCTGACACTCTTTTAGCTACAGACATGGCTGCCACTCTTCTGGGTTGTGTGCAGCCGATCTTCCCCCGTGTGGTGTAACCAGCCTCAGCCAGGTACTGAGTGATCTGAGTGGTCTTCCCTGAGCCCGTCTCTCCAATCACAATCAGGATCTGGTTGTCATGGACGGCCTGCAAAGACACAACAGTTGAGTTTCCAACTAACCAAACTCTTGATCCAGAAGAACCGAAGACACCAGACCGAGCTCCAGACCTGAATGAGCTGCTCCTTCAGCTTGTAGATGGGAAGGCTCTCTCTTTGCTCCAAGATGGACAGTTGAGTCTTTTTTCCATAGGATGCCTTGTTGCCTCCAAAGGCGTGTTTCTTCCATTCGGGAATGTCGTTGGGCATCATGCCAATGCCCCTCATGTTGGCAGCTATCTGCCTGCCGTCAGCTGTGTGGAGGGGCGTGTGAAGACAGGAAACGGCAATTATTAGAGATGCAAAAACATGATAGCAGCTCTGTGCCGGCTGGAGCTCACGAGGCCAGAGGGCATATGAGCAGCAGAGATAGGCTTGTTAAACGCTGGCCAGCCACCATGTCAGGAAGTCAGATGGCCATCTATAAACTCACTACCAGCATAAACAGACAGGAAGTATATCTGGACTAATCAAGTGACGTTTTTGTATTATTTAACATCTTGATATTTTTAGTGATATCAGGAGGACATCCTCATAAGAAGACAAATTCCAACAATCAGGAGGGTTGAACAGGAACGCAACATTATTTTCCATTTAAGATGCTATGAATGAAACCTAAGTGTCTTACCATCAGGCAACGGATCCACCCAATGTTTGTTCAGGCCCATGGGGATGGAGTCCATCTCAGCCTCCCGCTGGGCCTGTTTCACCTCCCGTCGCTCTTTGGCCAGAGCACTCTGCATCATGGCTGCTTGAGAGAGGGATCCATCTGGATTCTGTCAGAAGGTACGAAGGAGTTGGATTAATGAGATGCCCAGAACTTCACTTTCCTCAAAGCAGCAGAAGATTATTCAGGCAGGCATGGACCAAGAAGGCAGGTGGTCTGACCTACCTTGACAATTTTGACAGGGCTCATGTCCATGCTCTGTTTAGTGTGGCCCCTCAGGAATGGAGGCTCCTCTTCCACCAGCTCAATCTCCAAATCCTCATCTGACAGACAAACAGAAGTCAGAAGTATTTCCACAAATCTGACACTTGAAGAATTACAAAGAACCCAGTGTTTTCTTTATGTCCATTATTGCTGCTTTCAATAGACAGATAAAGTACTGCTTGAAGTAAAAATGGAATAAGAATCAGGAATGCAGGATGCATTCAAACCTGTGCCGCCCACGTAAGCACCAAAGCTCAATGCATCTGAGCATGTGCACTAACCACCAGGCTACGGATATGACAAAAGCAGATATAACGCTAAAAAACATTGCACAACCATGTGAATTATCCCTGATCAAGAGTTACTAGACAAAAGATAACATGTTAAGTAAGCAAATATAACAAGGATAATGTCCTACCCTCTTCATCGTCTACTTTAGGAAGTATTCCTGTTTCTTCATCAAAGTCTGGGAATTCCTCCTTAGACAACACATTGGCCGCAATCATCTAAAAACAGAGTGAGCAGGAAGGACATTAAAACGTGAACCTATGCTATGCGGAAAACATGCCATTGGATGTTGTCACTCACCTGTTTGATTTCCCACTTCTCTGGATCGGAGATCTTGGTGAGCCTCTTGCGTTCCAGTGTGTCATCCTCCACCTCAGGAGTGTGGCCCAGGTTGAGGTTAGTGGGTCTATCTGGGTTCCTCATGGCTGACTCCTCATGACCTTCTCCGCCCACATTTCTCCTCCTGTTAGGGTTCAGATCTTCACCAGTGTCCTGGTCAACGTCCTAAAAACAAGGCAATCCAAGGTTTATTATGAAAACATGCACAATGTCCAGTCAACATAAAAAAACAGACCTTCACACCATTTAATTTTAGTCTGGTCCAGTTTGGTTTAAAGATCACTCACCTTCATACTGAGGCTGGTTTTGGATCCAGTAAAGGATAACACCTTGACTTTCACCCTTTGACCTTTGCTCACCACGTCTGCCACGTTTGCCACCCGACCCTCTCTCCTAAGCTCAGAAATGTGGACCAAACCTTCCCAGCGTTTCCTACATAAAAAAAAATTGAAGAAGTGAGGAATTTTAATATTATGATTCTTATCCTAACATAAATTCCAAAGTTTGTCTAAGAATATACAGTTAGTTAAAGTCACATAAAAGCATACCTAAGACCTTCCAACTGCACAAAGCAGCCAAACTGCATGATACTGGTGACTTTGCCATTGTAGATATCCCCCACTGATGGCTCCTCTGGTGGGGGACGGTCCACATGCTTGTCTTTCCAGCGGTCCGAACCCTTATCTCGGTCTCCCCGTGCGGGACTCCTGGACCTGCTGCGAGAGTGCCAGCGGGACCTGCGCTTCCTCCTGTCCCGGTCGTTAGAGCGAGATCTTGAGCGCGAACGGGAACGAGAGCGGTGCCGCCTGCGTCGGTCTCTATCTCTCTCTCTGCTGCGGCTGCGACTTCTGCGCTTTTTCCTGCTGCTAGTTTCAGACCTACAACGATGTTGGAGGACATCAGGTGGGTTTAAGAAGCACAATGGGGGCACAAAATGCAGGAGGTCAAAGATCAAACCTTCACACTGAGGTCACTGCAGCACAAGAGTAAGATTTCTCACCTGTGTTTGCTGCTGTTCTCTTGTCCACTAACACTCGGCATAAACATCTCCAGCTCTTTCATGGCATCGGCAGCAACTTTCACATCATCCTCGTCCAACATATTCTGGTCAGAAGAATAAACAGATCCTGGTACAAAAACTGATTCTGTTTTATTTACAACACTTTTAGAGACCACAAAAGAGGAATTTACCCTGGTACCAGGATTGTCCGGTCTGCACAAGGCTGGAAACAATTCCTTAAGCTTATCCTTCTCACTCTTTGGCTTGGCCACAGGATGAGACGCTGTAGGATAAGGAGTAGATGCAGATGAGCAGAAATTAACACAAAATAAAAGCATCAGAATAAATGTTCAACGTTTATTGCGTGTTTGGTGTTTAGATGTTATTAGAATCTGAATAAAACCAGTTCTTACATGTACCTTTACTGGTAGATGCTTTAGCTGGGGGGCGCATGGTTTGAATGAGGCGAAGCAAATTGCTGATGAGCGAATCCTGAAGAGACAGACATTATAGACTGAGTAAAACTATACCTAACCTTCACAAGTTTCAGACAGAGACATAATATAAACATTTGTGAAATGCTTACTGTGAAATCTGCCCCATTTTTCAGCAGCACTGACTTAAATCCGTCAAAGCTTGGGTTTGTCTCAGCAAGACTGATTACAAATTCAGCTGAAATGCACAAACATACAAATATTATGCAAAAAAATAATAGGATATTAATACAGACTTTTAAAGAAAAAGCAATCTATAAACAGATACTGTAAAGCAGCTACTGGCAGCTAAATAACATTCCCTCATAATAATAACCAGAGACACGTTGAAACGGTAAATACTCATACGGACAACACGTCTCTTTTAAAATAAACAAAAGACCATATCGCTTTTCTTAATCACGTCCATATCATTATTTACTTTTAAAACAGCAGACAGTTAGCGTATCAGTACACAGGTACAGTTTTGTGTTTAATAACTTAAAACTGTGCGGTGTCCGTGCGGAGCCATAAGGAGGCTAACAGGCTAGCTGCGCAACACATCACAACAACGTGTTACGACTAAATCTCATCGATGTACTCACCGAGATCCTTATCGCTGATCCCTAAATGGTTGTCAAGTTCAGTACAAACTTTAGACACCAAAGACAAATATTCGAGCTGTTTAAGCTCGTCCTCTCCAATCTCTGCCATCTCAAACAATGTTGATGTTTCGTTCACCGGAAATCACACAACGCTTCCGTTTCTTGAATGACTTTAACTTCCGGGTTACGTAACTGCGTCATCGGTCGTTCATAATGAGGGATTGTTGAGGGCGCAATATTTTCTTTTCTCTGAAAATTTGACAACAAAAATATCACTGAGAGTCGTTTTATGTGGCACATTATGTTTCTGATATAACTTTTAAGCGTAAATTTAACACAGAATATGCGAAACGTTAACACGTCGTGAAATTTGCTCGAATATTTATTAATACAGCGATGGCAGGTCGAAAAGTTATTCATAGTTTTTCATCATTTTATATTCCACAGAAAGTCAATAATACGTGTCCTTTAAGCAGCAATAAAGTTCATTATGTGGGACTACGGCGACATCCAGCGGTAGATTCGTGAATGTCCGGTCGGTGCGCTGATGGTTGCCTGCGTGAATCCGCCGCACTACGGTAACGTCGGTGCGGATATATGATGCTGAGGTTAGGCTTCGCACGGTCTCCGTCATCAAGCGCCACCAGAAACATCGCGCAGTCCAGCCTCGTCACCGGATCACTCTTGCGAAAAAACAAACCTCACACTTTATATAAGAGCTGTGGAGCAGCGAAAGCCGTACAGTTTGGTCAAAAGTCAGTGCCAGTGAGTTTCAGACTTTCCGGGGACTGTTTCAGGTAGGCTGTGACCTCTGACGCCGGTCTGTTCCCCGGGCCGGATTCATGTCTGATCGCGTAACTCACTCGTTGCACAACCGATTATAAAACGCAAGCCTTGTTGTTAGCACTGTAGCTTACATACAGACTTTGGTTTATGTCTCAAAATCCAGAGAGCAGTCTGCTTGGACAGCGTTTTTTTGACACCATAGGCGCCTTTGAATGTTTTAACCTGCCTATGATGTACAAAAATAGACAGACAGCCTGTGGGTATAAACCCACAGACCTTGTTTATCTGCAGTAAAACAGCTACTGTGTGAGTTTGTGAGTGTTGCCAAAGAGTTGAAGTTTGTTTTCTGACATGAATGTGAAAAATGTAAATTTGAAAGCTTATTAAGTAAGAACCTGTACTAAGTTAAGGCTTAACATGTAATGGTTAAATATCAAAGAACAACGTTGCTTACAGATAGATATGATGTTGACAATACCCGGTTGTGAAATATGATTCACACCATGACCGTTTTATGTGGGTCTAGTGAGCATTAATTGGTGGATAGAGTTGTAGCACTGTGCATTAGGCAGATGCTTTTATCCAAAGCACTTTACAGTGCATTCAAGATATCCATTTGATCAGTTACTTAGGTTCCCTGGGAATTGAACCCCCAACCTTTTGCGCTGCTAACAAAATGCTCAAAGAGTTGAGCTGCAGGAACAGTGGTGTAAAACATGAGCCGTATGAACTTTAACATGTTACATGCTCTGATGTTTTATCTGCAGGTCTTCTGGAGCTGTCTGCTTCAGCATGGCTTCAGGAGGTGACGGACCAGCCAGATTAAAGACTCCAACACACACCAATCGCCTAAGTAAGGAGAAGTCCTCCTATCTACTGCAGCATGCACACAACCCTGTGGATTGGTGAGGGGCTCTGAGATCTTCAGGCTTACTGTAAACCCCTGATGAACCTTAATCCAGTTCTCCAGTTCTTGAGAAGATCTGTAACATGTCATCTTTGAAATTAAGTCTTTTGCTTCATTGTTCTGTCATGTGTCTTTCTAACAGGTATCCATGGGGCCAGAAAGCTTTTGACAAAGCAAAGAATGAAGACAAACCCATTTTTCTATCAGGTAAGGAGGTGGTACACTTAAAAAGATCTTGGATGATAATTCCGTTTTCTTTTGCATTATTGTCTTTGGCATTTTTACTGATTCCAGTGGGTTATTCCACCTGTCACTGGTGTCACGTGATGGAGAGGGAGTCGTTTGAAGATGAGGAGATCGGACAAATCCTCAGTGAGAACTTTGTCTGTATTAAGGTGGACAGAGAGGAGAGGCCGGATGTGGACAAAGTCTACATGACCTTCGTTCAGGTTTTGACTAGTAGAATTTGTTGATGTTGTACCGCAACTTACGAGGACCTTGCATGATTAAAACGCATTTAACTGCTTGTTGTCAAGGCAACCAGTGGTGGTGGTGGTTGGCCAATGAGCGTGTGGCTGACGCCGGATCTCAGGCCATTCATAGGCGGCACTTATTTCCCACCCAGAGACACCGGAAGAAGACCCGGATTCAAAACGGTTCTCTTCAGAATCATGGAACAAGTAAGACTGAGCTGCTTAAGCTGAGATTGAATTTTAACTTAAGTTTACGTTCTACCTCCAGAAATACAATACTTGACTTTTTGCTTAGACTTAATTGTCCCATTTTTGTCCCATTTTTTTTTTTAACAAATATTTATTGTTAAAAAATAATATTTAAGGATCCCCTTTCACATGCAAAAATAAGAAAAGTAGCAATGATGTCAGGCTGTTGTTATGGTAACTATTTTCATTGTCTAAATTATGTTCGCAGAGCATTAGTCAAGTGTTTTAATTCCTTGTTTTATTTCTTATTAAACCTTAGTGCCCGTAGTTATTTTTAAGAGCGTTAAATTGTCTTGAAAATAGTTTTCTTTAGCAGTGTCATATTTTCCAATACAAATGCCTGAACAAGCTAAATGTACCTGAAAAGGAGATATTCAATCATGTCTTCAGAATAAACCCCCTCTCAGCAGTTTATTTTGTTCTTTGTGTGTTAGTGGCAGAGTAACAGGGAAACCCTGGAGTCCAGTGGAGAGAGAGTTCTGGAAGCTCTTAGGAAGGGGACGGCAATCTCTGCCAGCCCCGGAGAAACTCCTCCATCCGCTCCAGATGTTGCCAGCAGATGTTTCCTGCAGCTGGCCCACTCCTATGAGCAGGAGTACGGAGGCTTTAGAGAGGCACCCAAATTCCCCTCACCAGGTAAACAAGCAGAAATTAATTTAACGATGGATTTATCGTTACTGTTTGTTAATACTTTTGTCTTAAGAAAGACACAAAAAAAAGAACACCAAACAAACACAGTAAAGCGAATTTCAGCCCGGCTTCCTGTTAAGCATTTGTATTGTAAGTTAATTACCCGTCAGACACGTGTCTGCATGAAGAATGGATTTGTTTCTTTGTGTTTGTTTTCCAACAGTGAACCTGATGTTCCTGATGTCATTCTGGGCAGTAAATCGTTCCACCTCTGAAGGAGCAGAAGCTCTTCAGATGGTTCTTCACACTCTCAGAATGATGGCGCTGGGCGGCATTCATGACCACGTGTCACAGGTGACATCCTGTCAGAATCTTCTGTTGAAGGTAGGGTAGGTCATTTCAGAGGGCTAGCAATAGCAAGCTAGCTTTGAAACTTGAGATCCTACCCTCCGTTCAGAGCGTCTCCAAAGCCACGCCTCCTCCAATAGTGTATAGAGGAATGCAGACGCATAGGTTTGCAGGCAAGTAGAACATCTTATCATCGTGTTCGGACCGAATACAACGATTGGACATACATTTTATAGCCATGTTCTTTCCACGTACACATATATATAACTATATTTAGAGCTCTTAGTGATTGAAAGACTTTCAGCCAGCAAAGCAAAAAAGTTTCTAGAATAGATTAACTCTGCCTTTAATTATGGGTTGTTAAGTAGCAATTTACTCATTTTATGAGTAAATTGCTTGTCCAAATAAACCAATGAGATTCTCTCTGTCTTTCAGGGTTTTCACAGATACTCCACAGACTCTTCCTGGCATGTTCCTCACTTTGAGAAGATGTTGTATGATCAAGGACAGCTGGCTGTGGCTTATATCACAGCTTACCAGGTGGGAATGTCACTTATACAAGTCACTATATTTATAATGTAATATGTATAATAACGATTTATATATATTTGAGCTACTGGGCACAATGCTTTGGCTTCAATTGATTTCAATACACTCAATGTAAAGTATATAAAACAACCTGCAATTTTATGTTTGAACAGAGATGGCAGTAGAGAGTTAAGCATTACTGATGGCAGCCTTAATATGTTCTGGTTGTGTTTCTGTGGTTTGGGCTGGGTGGGGTGTTGTTGTGGCTGTTGATATCTGCAGGTGTCTGGGGAACACCTCTTTGCAGATGTGGCTCGTGACGTGTTGCTCTACGTCTCCAGAGATTTAAGCGACAAGGTGAGCCGTCTTCTCCATCACACCCTGCTTTTGGCATCAGCCGTGCTGTATCAGCACCAGCTGGCGAAAGCCCCGAAACATCGCTCAGAACGGAGCCCATTTTGAGGTCACACTCCAGTACAGGGTGGCAGCCATCTTGTGTTGATAAATGGTTTGACAGAATAGAACAACATTTCAAATTAAATCTTCCTCAAATTGCAGAGTTCACATCTGTGAAGATTTATGGAGTCGTTAAGTGTGCTATTAACCTTCATCTGTACTGTACTTTTATTGTGCGTGAGATACAGTGGAGGTCATAGTTATATACATTATATACAGTAAAAATCAGGGTTAGAGTTCAATGAAAATCTTCTTTTATTTAATATACCAGTGTAAAACAGGCACAAGCCATTGCTGGAAACCCTCACTGACAGATATCCAAACTTTCTCCCTGTGCTATAAATTATCTACTTTTCGCTACACTTAAAACGACATTCAGAAACACGGCAGGTAGTAATGACCCCAAATGAAACCACAGCAAGCCTTCTACAAGTGTCTACAAACAAGTGGCCAAAGCTAAATAAAATGTGTTTGATTTTCTGCTGCCGTCTGTAGTCTGGTGGGTTTTATAGTGCTGAGGATGCCGATTCCTTCCCAACGGCGGAGTCCTCTGAGAAACGAGAGGGAGCGTTCTGTGTGTGGACAGCCGGAGAGATCAGAGAGCTGCTTCCCGGCCTCGTGGAAGCCGCCACAGGAAGCGCGACGGAGGCGGACATTTTCATGCATCATTATGGAGTTAAAGAACAAGGCAATGTGGACCCCGCACAGGTTTGGGATTTGAAGGTTTTATTGAGAGCTGGAAATTTTGAAATGTTGTGATTTAGAAGAAATGAAGCGTATTTACTTTCACAGCTATATTTCAACTTTTATAATTTATTCCTCCTTTTGTCTTGGGAAACCTGTATTGCTTTTTTATCCATAGGATAAAATAAAGGTTTTTTAGATGTATGTCCAAAGCTGCATTTTGTAATACAGTGAAAGTACATGGTGATAGAGGCTGTTCCTCACACAAAGCTTTCATTGGAACGCACAACATTTACATGGACCAAAACATGGCATTTTAATTGTGCTTTTTGTCCTTTATGGAGCCTGACAGTGACTGGTCACAATCTACTTTCATTAAATTACAAAGAGCATCATGTACGTTCTACCAAACATCTCCTTGTGGGTTTGTAATGACATCAGGGTGAGGTAATGATTATAGAGTATTTTGAGGTGAACTGTTTAATATGCACGGCATCTCAATTTGTTCTCTCTTTTTGATTCTCATCGTGTTTTTTCAGGACCCCCATGGTGAGCTGCAGGGGCAAAATGTGCTGATAGTGCGATACTCGGTGGAGCTCACTGCTGCTCATTTTGGCATCGGTGTGGACAAACTGTCTGAGCTGTTAGCAGATGCCAGGGCCAAGCTGGCAGAGGTGCGAAGGGCCCGTCCGTGCCCCCACCTGGACACCAAAATGCTGGCCTCCTGGAATGGTAAGACCTTTCGCGTCCTGATTGGAGGAACAACGTCCATCAGCCAGCAATAAACTGCTTTAAATTGTAAAGCGCTGAAGCGGGTAAACACTGTAATTAGAGTTAATTGCTTTGCATAGAACGTGTTCTAATGGAAACAGACATCAATTAATCAATGAAAGGCAAAGTTATAAAGAAAATCTGCCAGGATTGCAGGCCTGAGGCTACGTGTACCCCCTTCCTCTCTATGCACATTACGTTTTTATTGATTGCGTTTAGCGGTTTTCGACAAGCTTCGTAAATGTTTTTGTTCTTAATAGGACCACTACAATATTACAGTTCTTTCATGATTCTCTTAGATGTGGTGCCAGGCCACTAAAAGACTTCAGACGGACCCTCTGGGTCATGCCCTTTGCCCCCACTGTTTCTAATAAAAGGATATAAAAGCCTTCACAGGGTTCCGAGGCCCCTTCAGAGCCCCAGCTGACAGACGCACACAGGGAACAGTGACTAATGAGCTGATATCTTAATTAAAGAAAGCCTGGGACATTGTTTAATGGAAATGTTCCTTCCAGAGTTACGCTCTATTATATTCTTAATTCATGCCGACTGGATATTGGTACCTGCAAAGTAACCCTTCGCATTAATCAGAGTTGATAGGGCCGCTTACGTAGCCGTGAGACACGTAGATGGTATGGGCTCACAGAGCTCTGACAACACTATTGTTATCGGTTCCTTGTCGTCGGAACACATTGTACTTTAGATCTTATACAGTCTCACTGTCTGTTTTCAAAGCACGTTTGTTGGCACCTATTGCAACTTTTTAAAACTTATAATGTTTTTTTTGCTCTGTTTGGGGTGTATTTAAGTATTCAAGGGTACACGCACAGAAATCTGTGTACCCTCAGAAAAGTGTGCAGAACCTTTAACTTGAAATGACAATTCTGTCATTGTTTATTTGCCTTCATGTTGTTCCAGGCCCTGAGGCTGTTATTTTTTTTTGTCCAACTGATGAAGGTGAAATGTTTTGTAGAAATGTTACGCAAATCTTACTGTACAGTTCAAAGTGACCAGAGGCCGTGACGCTCCAATAAGCGACGTAACCGCAAAAATCAAACCGTTACAATTGAACAAAACATTTCTGCTTTTGTACAATACAGAAAAATAACAGTATAACAGTCTGGAAGGACACAAGGCTCAGAATATTTTAGTTTTTACACAAACTGTCCTGTTAACAACTACTGAGGGAAAAATCCAACAATTTTCCAAATTGTACCTGGTCAAGTTTTCCAAAGCTTGTAATTGTTGTCTGCTCTGGTTTCTTTGGCTGGTCAGGGCTGATGCTGTCCGGTTTCGCACGTGCTGGAGCTGTGCTGGGAGACGAGGCTCTGCTGAAAAGAGCTGAGGAGGCAGCTAGGTTCCTCCAGGAACACCTGTGGGACAAAGAAGGTCAGAAGATTCTCCATTCCTGCTACCGTGGAGAAAACATGGAGGTGGAGCAAATGTAAGAAATCTTTCTGCCTTTTCCAGAATTAAACACTTTAACCAAAC